>JAOBRC010350682.1:0-12852 GCA_027575255.1 Scolionema suvaense
TCACAGAAAGTGGTGTGTAACATTGCCCAACTCCTTGGTGCACACGAAACTGCTTTTAACGGAATTCAATTAAGATCTGTCCGTGAATATTGGAATGTTCCGATTAAAATCGACAGTTACAAAAGCTTACGATAAACAATTAAGGAAAGTTCCGCATACAGAATTTTCCGAAAAGCGATTGAGGAATGTTACGTTGCGATTGAATCAAGTAAGCCGTTCGTGAGCCGTTCGTGAACTGCTCGTGAATTTCTCGTGAAGTTCTCGTGAGCCGATCGGCCGCCGTTTCGGAAATTTGTGTTAAGGCGACGGTGCCCTGTACTGTATGTAACAAACACTGATAGTGGTCTTTACACAGTCGATAAGTATGAGAACAGGCATAAACTGAAAATACGCTACTGTGGGAATCTACCTCAATACCAATCTCCCTCAAACTTAGACTGGGCGAAAAGAAAAATTTTCGTTTGACGTTCACCTTATCTCCTCAAGAAATACAAAGTTCTCTGCTCAAAGTAAATATATTGGCTTATGATGTAACTTTTATCCTCACGCCTTACTGGACTAGAGGAGTCATGTCCTGTGATGACCGCTCAAATTGAGTATATTATGCCATCACTTCGCCAAATCATCATCATAAGTCAGTCCTTGTTTCCTATTTTACAGCTTTCATGCATTTTCTTTCTGCTTCCAGCCGCCACTCATGGCACTCCAAAATTGAAAATGAACGTCATGTTTTCATTTTTCCCCATGTTTCCAGGCTCAAATCTGGGTCACCTAATATGAATGTCCCTACTGATTATTGATGAGCGTGTACAGGATTGCACTGTACAGCTCACATGGAGCAAAGAGCTGAATTCATTTTTCTGCCACGGCCTGATCAAGGGCCTTCTATGATTGGGTACCCGCCTCGCAACCAATATTAAACGTAAATAGCATATTTTTGCCCCATAGCAACTTGTTGTGGTTGTGGCAGAGGAGGTGCATTGTGCACGATTTTTTGGCCTAATGCACAATTTTTTGGCCGAAACATTTGCCATGGGTAGCTTCACCTCGGCGAAAGAAATATCGAAACAAATTTATCTGAATTTCCATGGCTGAATAAATATGGCCATCATTGGTGACACCTAAACGTTGTTCATCATGGTCAGTCTAATTCATTATCAAGCACAGTTCACGTGTCGGCTTTAGTTCCAATAATGTCGTTGTTAAATTTGAACCTTTTGATCATAGAATGCTTTTCCTCCATGGCCAGTACGTTATGATTTGCGCTTGTCCGACATGTGATGGCTGAAATGAGAGTTTGCCTCACTCTTCATACTTCATGCTGATTATTTATTGTCTAACTGACATTTGAGGCATCGCTTGCATCATCATCTGCCCTTGTGCATTATTAATTCAAGATGGAGATCAATTTAGGATGTAAACCTAGTCATGCAGTTTAATTGTGTCTGCTTGAGAATTTGTTCCCTCTCTGCAGATGTTTTTTTACATTTATATTTACTACATCGACATTACAACAAAAAATGCTATACTTCACCCAAGATAAATCAATGAACATGAAGCACACTTCTAATAAAGTCATCAGGGTGCAACTTCGCATGGAAAAGCGCAGGTAAATGGTGGAACAATGTTGGAGGCTTGCCTCATTATTTTTCTTTTGGACGATGTTTTTATAATTATTTTGTATTATTCTACTTAAGAAAACAGCAGTTTTGCCTCAAATGTCCTTGCAGATGTGTTATTGTTGCCTTCTTTATAACGACATCATGCGTGATAGTGAGTGTCATTATCTTGTGTGCCTATCACGATTTATAATTTTCATGATGATTTCGTCCTTAGAGCGTGTTCAGGTGGTCACTTGTCCATTGTGAAAATGCTGATAGAGAATGGAGCTGATGTGAATTCCGGGGATAAAAGAGGATCGACACCGTTGATGAAAGCTGCAGAAAAGGGATACACAGCAATTTGTGACCATTTAATCAGCAATGGTGCAGACCTGAGTATCAGAGATGAGATGCATAGGAGTGCAGTTGACTACTGTGTGAAAGATGAGTTTCTGGATACATTTCGTTTACTGCTAGACAAGGAGAACAACATTTTGAAGATGCTTGATGGTCACATTTTGCGTAAAGGGCCCCTGTTTCGAGCTGCTGAAACATCTAACAATAAGGTGTGTAAAATTTGTGTCTCTGCATTGACTCAAGAGTCAAGATATATTTTTTTCACTAGAAACATCAATAGTAACGAACAATAAAACATAATGAATGACGATAAACAACTAGTGAAGGGAGGACCCCCAGTGGAAGTTGCTACATAATATGAAGGGAATCCACCTTGATGAGGCTTTTGTGGCATTAGTTAGTGCGAAGATGGAGGATCAAAAGATCACATATGATACCAGCTCGATACTAGTTAGTTAATGTAAAAGGAGAGAAGACATCTTATATAAGAAAAAAGGCATGCCAAGGAACATAAAAAACCAAATAAATTTATAAAACAATAGAACAAAGAAAACGTCACAATTGCTAGCATTAGACGTTAGTTGATATTTACGAGACGTAAGTTGTTCGTGAGTAGTGAGTTGATAATGTTTCTAGACAATTGCTTACTTGAATCCTAATTGCAAAATCCTGTTATGAAGATGAGCACATGTATGCCGCATAGATTGATTTCTGTAAAAAGTGGTATGCACATCAAGAAGAACTAGTGGTGGAGTAGTATCTGATCATAGAGACTTTTCGCTTGAAAGGAATTTAAAATAGGTACTGAATGGGAATGGGAAGCTTTTTATCCATTCATGTACAAATAAGCAACACTTCATCACGATTAAATCGTGGAGTTTTAGAATACTATGTTGAGCAAACAAAGGAGATGATTCGTCGTTAGAATTAGCGTATGATATAACTCGTAGTGCTTTGCAATGTTATTTAGATAACTTATTTAAGCTGGTTTTACTGCTGTAATCAATTGCCCTGAGGGTGGTGAAGGGCACGTAAGGTCTTGTTTGATCCAGGATACTAATTGCTATACTAAGTTTCTTAGCTGATTCATAGATGTGACAAGTCCAGCTGAGGGTGGAATCTAAGAGTTCAGATTTTTCTGCATTTAATGAAAGATTTGCATGCAGCCATTCGAAACTATTTTTCGTTTTTTTAGTTATTGGTTTGCGTAAATGTTTATCCAGATTGCGGAAAATAACATGTTAGTCTCATCTGCAAAGTGATGCGTGATTAAAATAGATACGCTAGGTCGAAAATCATTGATGTAAAGAAGGAATAGAAGTGGGCCCAATATAGTTCCTTTAGGAACACCACACGAAACATCATCTAAATTTCAGGGACAATCATCAATAGTCACATATTGTTCAATGTTTTCCAAATAGGATTCAAACCATTTATGGCAAGAGCCACACATACCATAATACAGTCGTTACAGTAAATCTCGTGCCATTGTGACCCTAGTGCCCCCATTTCCTTGTGACTCCCGTGCCGTTTTAGTTTTACCCTCATGGTAACTCATTGACGGATCCCTAAGTTCCACAAAAAACCTACTTCAATCACAAAGAAAAAGTCCACAATAATCAAGGAAACTCCCAGATGAAATAATGAATAACTAAGGTACAATGAAACCATTAGTAAATCGCAAACCTATGAAAAATTCACGACTTAAGCAGTCCTAAAAACATCAGAAGAATTTGCTATCAAGAACCAGTACAATGAAACAGAATTCAGAACAGAATTCATAATTGCACCAGGAAAAGCCAAGAACGATCTCTTCCAGTAGGAGATTTACTACTGTAGTCACGTGAAAGAATAAGATCCCTGATACCGAGTTGAATTACTGCAAAGTACATCAGTCCAATCACACTATGGTTGAGTTAAAACAGTTAACCTAATTGATTGGGGAATAAACCAATTATTGCCTTGCACGGATTTACACGCTATTGCACGCCTGTCTGGTTACTCAGCGAGCACGTTTTTGCACTGCAAAGCAACTTGGAGACACCACGTTTTTACTTGGTTTGACACACTTCTATTGTTTTGAATTTGAATAGAGCGTGCAAATCTATTGTCTTAGGCATGCAAGTTGAAACAGCCATTACAGGTTTTCCCTGAGAATGTCACACATCTGATGTATAGACTTGCATGAGGTAGGCACTGCTTACTCAAATAACGTACACACCATCCTTATTACATCTTGCAGTGCGTATCTTGCTATCATGTTTCTGGCAATCTAGTTGGTTATCCCAGGAGTCACCACCTTAGACTATCAAAAAGCGGAATGGTGGACTGCAGTAACTGAATAATTTTTCAATGAAGTTTTTAGTGATACGTTTGTCGCTCAACGCAGATTGAAATGCGTTGTCTGACAATGATGGAAATTAGTTGTTTGCGGCACTTCTATTATGTGCCGTACCATGCGTATCATTTTTAGTTATAGACCCATTCATAAATTCAGCCTGGCTTTGAAAGCCTGAGGTCAATGTTCTTGCTAATTGCCTCTGCAGGCATATCCAAATCTTTGTACTGCAAAATAGTATGTAGGAAATTGGAAATTTGATTACTTTAATTTTATTGTGGCAACCTCCTGCATGGGTTAACAATGCACTACTACATTGTTTTCATTTTGCCTTATTGGTTAGGTGCCTTATTTTGCTCACCTACTCTATTCGAATGACCATTCCCGTTCAGAATTAGAATTGTTTTGTCAGATGTGTCAAGAAAGAACATTAATGCGAACAAGATTCAATGGAATGTACCTTTCGCCTGCATTTTTTTCTCTTGAATCATAGATATGTGGCACAGGCCTCTAAGTATGCTTTATTTTGGTTGATGCAGACATGTGGCCAGGACACTAAAATTTAGTGTTAAGTGCAACAGTTGACTTCATGCATTAGATCATGGTTGACTCAGTCAAGTTAAGTTCTGCATGATAAGGGAACCGTGCAACGTTGGCCTTGCTTCCATTTAACACTTCATTGCCAATGTCACATCACATTCATGCACTAACAAATGACACACAAGATTGTATATAAAACAGCAGTTCAGAATTGGAAAACCTGCTTGCAACTTCTTCTGATCTGACAATCGAAGCTTTTTCAAATTCGTTATTAAAATAAGTAAATATAATGGAACAATTTCCTTGACCAGACATTTGAGTGGAATTATTTGATATTGTGATATTAGTTTGGCGTTTATTCAAAACCAGTGTCTATCAAAAAGAGAGGCACTTATTGCCATATTACCAAAAATAAGCGATGGAGAAAATTAGCATGGTTTTTCGAACGGTGTTAGTTTGATCCATTGTTAATTTTGTGTGGTCCTTAATTTCGATTGTCATTAACTTTGGCATTTCTTAGTTTTTTGAATTTTTATCTTAAAGAGTAAAAGGGCGTAAAAGTTGTATGGAGCGTTTTCTTTGCTGTCCAGGATGTCCATTTTTAGCAAGATAGCCCAGAGAAACTGTCTCTCTATCCTTTTTCGGCATTGCGAATTGTCAAATTACCCCTTCCTTTCTTCCCCTCCTGTCAATCAACTTCCCCCTACGTTAGAGAGATAGTTACGTTATCATTAAAAATTAGAGATAGTAGATGGCACAACTTATGCGAAAACGGGAGGAAATTAACATGGTCAGCTAATAAGCTGCAAAGATTTGATGACGACAATATGGTTTTGTTAATTAAGACTTAGCATTGTTGCTTACACCCTATTGTGAAGCCAGTCACAGAAATGTTGTGATCCCAGACTAATTACTACCAATGCTGTTCTACATTGTTCAAAATCGTGTCAATTTCCTCCCGTGTTAGCTTCACAATAGGGTGTAAGCAACAAGATCACATATTGGGCAGTTAAAAGAAATATGGGTAGCTTTGACACAAACAGTAGACTAGCATAGTCCCTTTATTCTGAAGAACCTGTCAGTATATGAAAACATCATCTGGCAGGCTCATCTCACATGCTACCCCCAGTTGACAGTCAGAGATGAGGCAGTATTTGACAAAGGGACTAGTGTAATTCAGGAACGCTATTCTTGTCACACTGGTCAAACGCCTAGCGCACACAAGAATTCTTGCTTGCAGAAACCTATTGTTTCCATCAATGCTCCCGCTATCAAGTATTGTCCCAATGATTGACGTTTTCGCTGATTTGCGAGGGGGTAATTACGGCTAGAGTGATACACATCTGCAGCACAAAGCATTGAATTTGCACGGGCTAATCATCGATAGGCGGCACTGCTACCATAAACTAATGGGCATTGCAAGATTGCTCTGATTGCCAAGATTCACTAGTCTCTCTCTCCGTTTTCTTCAAGTTGCTGCTTGGGTTGGCTGATTATTTAAATTTCGTTAAAGTTTCGCAGAGAGAGACTTGCTAGTCTACACAAACTTGTATGCTTCTCTTCACTGAAATGTACTTAATTTGAGCTTTCAAAGACTTCTAACGATAATATGCAGGGATTTAGGTAGACTTGAGGGATATAATCTGATGTTTTATTTGCATATTTAGGCTTTTAACACGATTCTGGAATTCATACCGAAGATTGATGTAAGCAGTTTCATGAAAATATGTCAAACTGCTGCTGTTGCCAAAAACAACGAATGTTGCATCCATGCAATGAATACTTTTCCCAGTCTGTGTAAACAAGCAGATGGCATGGGGAACACTGTACTGCATAATGCTGCTGCATATGGCCTTTTGTAAGTGTGCTTTATGTGCTTTGTTGTGTTTTGTATTCATGACTGACATTTGCCTAATTCCATACAATGCTTATAACAGTCTGTCATCTAAATGTGGCAATTGTCACTTGAATCTGGATTCGTATGAGTTGGTATGGGTCCTCTTGCCCATAGTAAGGGAGTCTCCTACGCAAGGTCAGCTAATCCCATGAGGATTGTTCAGGATACAGACAGCCTGACAGCTTCCCTTTAAATCTGAGTCCTGTCAGCCTCAGCTGACAATTACAATGTCATCAGCTTAGTGGGATTAACATCGGTGCGAACGTCAAAATAAGACCACTTAGATAACTGATTTAAAACATCCACACGTTACCCTTTAAATCAGTGAGATAGTTTACATAATCAAATTAGAAAGGCATGAACACACCTTCACGAGGCAACATATACATTCGCAGAATTTTCGTAGATCTAGCTAGCTACCGGTGTTCAAACTTTTGCATTGCTGGCTAGCAGTTCCCGGTTGTGTAAATGGGATTTAAGATTCTACCAGGAAGACAAGACCATATGAAAAATCCGCTTGCACACCAGACAGGTCAGGTCTTATTTCCAGGACGATCTGTTTCCTCTCGATTAATTTTAAAACACAGTTTACATTCCATTCATGATTCGCTTCGGGCTGTCGATTTCTTCGTTCGTTGCGACATGTTTCTGTACACTGAATCTTTGTTTATGTTTGTGACCACGAGTTGAAATATGAAGTAAGAAGAGTTGAATAGTTCTAAAGAGAGTATGTATATTAGCGTTTTAAATATTTATCATTACTCTTTTATTGTTTATTGTGGTAGCCAAATGCACTCTCCAAGAAGCGTGTACACAGCTCGCTACCTACATCTATTTTAGCTAAGCAAACATGTTCAAAGCGTGAGTTTGTTTTGGTTTGATGAATACAATCCGTCTTTAAATGCAGTTAAGGTTGCCGAAAATTAAGCTGTTGGAATCGCTACGATCGCCAACTTGATCAATTAAGTAGGATTATCGTAAGCTCTGTGTCATCCTTGCAGTGTGGAAGGGATGTCTGCACGCAGACTTATTTAACTGGCATCCCTCTGTGTCCTGTCCTGTGGGAGCATTACGTCACCACACATACTATGTGTAAGAGGACCCATACCAACCCGCACGAATCCAGATTCAAGTGACAATTGCCACTGTTTTGTGCTAACTTGATATTTGCCCCGTCTCAAGTTGTTGAGTACATGAAATAAAGGCTCTTCCTGGAGCTTAAAGTTTTCCTATGCAGGCATTGAAAAATCTTTGAAATAGTCCTTAATCCTCAATCCTTATTTGATTTTTTGAAACGTTTCGTTGAGAACTAGTTCATACATGAATTCCATTTGGTGGAACATGTTATGCAGGTGCAGTTACTGCCCCAATTTCTGCATTAATTATCAGTGGGGAATAGCATGTTGAAGACGTTATTGGTAAGGATATATGTTTTGGGTTAGGGGATTGCATGCTGAGATAGTCAAATCCGGGCCAAGTGGGTAGTATTTGGTGTGTCACTGCAGTTTGCCCAGAGGCTCGTTAGCAAAGTATGTACCCCAGTCAAAAATTAAAGTCAACTGCTCCTCTGTTCGGCATTGCAGGATATATGTATTCAGATCTTGCTGTGTATATTCTCTTTTTGCCGCTATTACATTTTCGTACCCCCTCTACTTATACGGCTCGTTACATGATCGCTTGACCGATGATCTCACTACGTCCCCACTGATGCTGCCCAGCGACTGAACACCGTCAGGCGAGGGGGGTACGAAAGTGTAATAGCGCCCTCTTTTTCTATTGGACATTGCGAAAACTGACATGAAACACATTCCTGTTTCTTTTCTTTTCTCCTATCTTATGTATCAAATTCTTTTAATGGTTGATGTTCCCTATACAAATTTGAATGCCAATCCATGTTTCAGAAATGTTGACTGAGAAATGATGAAAAAAGAACAAGTAGAATGATTTTTATCCTTTTCAGTGATGCTTGTAAGCATGCAATTGAATTGGGTGTTGACCTTGACAGCCGAGATAATGTTGACATGTCGCCAATTGATCTAGCTGCTAGAGGAGGTCATACTAAAATTGTGCAGTTACTCATTGCTAGTGGTGTTCGAGTACCTTCATCGGGGAAGTCTAAGAAGACACCCCTTCATTACGCTGCAGTTAATGGTGATGCCGAACTTTGCTTCTTCCTGATGGAGAAAGGGTGCAGCATCTATGATAGAGACAAGTTTGGAACAAATTGTTTCGAAACAGCAGTGGAATTCTATCACGATGATTTGTGCCAGTCGTTGATCGATTATTGCAAGTAAGTGCTTAGATACTAAAAGTTTCATCACTATTGTTTCGGACATAAATTTAAAAAATCCACCTTCGTTTTCTTGTAGGTTGTTGTATTCTTTGACAGTTTAAGCCTCTTCAGTTGTTTCGAAGCCTCCATCTTGTTTTAAAATTTTTCTAAATAGGACAGAATAGAGGAAATGTTAACACTTCTTAGTCCCAGAGTTTCCTTATGGTAAAGTGTTTGGATGGTGGAGTTTTAGACACACACTGTTTAAATTTTTGACCACCTTTAAGTGTTATCACAAAACTAGGTGTTCTTATGAAACAAAGAATGTTGCATTGTTTTGAGGGGAAATGAAATAATTTTTTTTTTGTGAGAGTTCCCAAGAAAGAAACTACCTCATGCTTCTCAGTTTTTGAATTGACATTGTCTGCCAGCTGTCAAGTGGAAGCTTGTTTTCAGCACAATGCAACCGCAGTGCAGTCCTGCTTGCAAGTGTGTATGCGCTTACTCGCGAGTCACAAAAATTGATATTTCGAAGCATTCCGTGTACGTCTGGAGGAAGTCAATTAACATACTCCCATGGCATACAAACTCTTGAGTTTCATTGTTTTTGTAGATTAAGATGAGACTCATGTCGATTCAGACTCACGAGCGATTGAATTGCCCTTTGCTGCTATGCAATTCGCCGGCAATTGCAACGGCAGTTCACAAAAAGACAGTCGTTGATCCCTAAAGCTTACCAAACAGTATGGAGTATCTCATGAAAGATTGCTGTTGGTTGTGTTAACTGAGATGCAAAGCTTATATGTCCCTCCATCTTGACCTTAGCTAGCTACCCACCGTCTGTTTGCATATAATAAGCCATTTCTCCGGTGAAAGCCATCCATGTTCTTGTTTTCTTTGTGGCTGTGCATAATCATATTGTGCAGAATTCTGAGGAGTTACTTGTGGCAGTTTTATGTAGGGAGTGCGTTTCTTGTCAGACAAAAATTCATCGATATATAAATAAGCTATACACATGTAAAATCTTCGAAACTTGTCATAAGTGAGCATGCGCATGCTAGACACTTGGATAGAGCATACAACAATTAACGAAGAATAACTATTAACTTCTTGTGCTCTAGTCCGCATAAATGCCTTCAAAAGGCAATAATGGCATCAGCACAGTATAATTATCAAACAGGAATGAATCTATACGGTTACTGCTGAAAAAGTATCTTTCATATTCACAAAGATCGACCAATAACATCAATGCATAGGCAGTAAATATTTCGATCCATGATTCCCATCAACTATTTGTGCTGTCCTCTCCTATACTGGTGATTCTTACAGCTGCAACTTTTACTGCTTGTTAATTTTTCTTGAGAAATTGGTACTGCTGGTCACTGATAAGGAAATTGATTTCGATTCAATTGTGAACTCATTGAGATTTACCAAAGCTGTGTCTGTTTTGTTTCTTACCAGAGCGAGTTGTTTTGGTTCTTCCACGCATGCGTAGTCACAGTGGAGAGCAATAACAGAACTCTTTAAGTTTGGTTCTTGATTAAGGAAATATTCGGAACACTCCTAATCTATGTATACAGATAACATCGGCAAAAATGAATGAGGAATAAAACGAGGTCGTCATGAAGCCATAAAATCTGCATGTACACAATAAAGTACAAAAAGACATCGGCAAATTGCTTCCCACTCAACTGCAGCTGAACTAATTAGTGTTTATTGATCAGACTCGAAAGTGACTATCCATCTATTGTCTTATCAAATACTGCACACTCGCCGAGAAAGCAATAGGGACTGGTCAAAAGTGCCTACGATTTCGCTACGAGTAATCAACCGAGTATTCAGATACAAACTTGCCGGCACAGGACTGCAAGCATCAAGATGATGTTGAGACAAACTCCCCAGAAATTTGCTGGTGTTTCCTAGTACTTTTGTTCCAGCCTGGAACTCAAAACGACAATTTATGGAGAATAGCCACCTTTTATCAGAAAAGGACGTGTTAATAGGTATATCATTAGCCGCTGTGAATCTGCATCATTAGTTTTCTTGCATTTCAATCAATGCTACAACACGGCTTGTCATTTTTCTTTTACTTTTATTTTTAAACTAAAGAAGCTATTGCTTTTTGCAGAAATAATAGTGGTGATCCAAATATTGGCCCCAGGTAATGAAACGAAAGGACGACAAACAAAAGGAATAATTTTCTTCAGTGGTGGAATATCAATTTTCTGGACTGCTTTCTGGTTCTTTCCATCAACGAAGAATAAAGGTAGCAACAAAAAGGAGTGATTGTTTACAGGTTAAAAGTGTTCGTTTGGAGTGGATGGTCGTCGATTGTAAACATCAAAAGGTTCGGATGACCCATAATCACATTTCGAAGTCCTACTTCAAACCTGCATGTCTTTAGAAAAAAATGGACCAGCAATTGATATGTTTAATTTTTCCGGGGCGGGAAGGGGATGGTATATATACCCCCCCATGGTAAAACCCCAGAAACACCTGCAATGAGGCTTAAGCTTGATAGAACCATGCCTTTCAATGACAAAAGGTGAGATGGTGTAATTCCATTCTGATGGCATCATTATTTTGAGCCAAGTTTGAACCAAAATTTTTGGAAATGGATTTTTACTTTTGTGCGTGAAATGGTTTTTAAACCGTGAGAAACCAAGTTTCATGTGAAAAAGAATCCATCAGTGTCGTAACTCTTCACGTTTTCTGCAAAAAATAGAAACATGGAGTGTGGCCATATGAAACAAAACATAGCTTAGGTAATTGCACTAATAGCCCTCAAATTTGCACCTCGCATGTTGCAGTTCAGTTCTAATAGTAACTATTCATTATGTTGTGTCATGAATTAGGTTCTTAAGGATACTGGAAGGGTTTATTCGGTCAGAAAATCGTAATTTGCAAATTTTACATATGATCTAAGCAAAATCAGGCCCTAACAAATAGAGCAAGTTTCGTTTCAAAAGATCACGCTGCTCACATTCTGAATAAGCGGCGATTACACGCTCAATATGATCATTACCACGAAAAATCGCATGTGAAGTTGATAATTGCTCCTTTTGTTGTGCGAAACAATCGTGTGGTTATCTGAGTAGGACAGTCAGAGCGGGTTATCTCAGAACAACCAACTGGCGAAATTTCGTGATATGTACATGCATATTTTGAGTTATAACTCCTCTGGAGATGAACAGAGAAAGTTACAATTGCCTTCAATGGAAAGAGGCTGAATCAATCTGCAAAACCGTTAGTTTTCTTTATTTCCTATACGCTGATCTTGCGATGCTTGTTTTATAATTCTAATGCTGTTCTAACGATTTTTTTTGTTCTTATGCTGTGCTAGCGAGGTTTATCTTTGGTCTTACGCTGTTCTGGTGATGTGTCCCTTTCGTTCTGACTCTGTTCTAGCGCTTTTTTTGTCTTATGCTGTTCTAGCGATCTTTTCCTTTTTTTTATTTCTTACACTGCTGGTTTCTTCCTTCTTTCTCTGTTTTATCATTTTATTAGTTCTTTACCCTGCTCTAGCAATGTGTTTTTTATGTGTATTTCTTGTGTTGTTCTATTGATTTTTTTACTACTGTTCTACTACTACTGTTCTACTACTACTGTTCGCTGTTCTATAATGTTTACACGGTTCATGTCATTTCTTTTATTTTAGTTCTTTCATTGTTATTCTTTTCTTGTAGCTACATCTTCCTCTACAGCTTCAAACAAGTTTTAGCTGACATGCTACAGTAACAAAAAATGACATCATTACAGACCATAATACCATAAACTAAATTTCAATGCACCAATTCAATATTAACATCAAGAGCGGATATGACAAATAAGCTATTTCATTCTGTTG
>JAOBRC010350793.1:0-12850 GCA_027575255.1 Scolionema suvaense
TTATGCGCGTGTTGTGATTGAAGCTTGCTCTTGCGATCAGGAATGATAGCTGGGGCAGCAGAATAATCTATGAATACGTGCGATGTGAGATATTATAGTGATTGGCAAAGATATATCCGTGTGTTGACAATTTAATCAGAAGTTCTCAGTTCGTTTTTGTTTTCGACGGCTATGTTTTGGTTCTGTCCATTTTGGTCAGCGGATGCGATCCAGCCCAGCAGTCTTTAACTCTGACAATGCGGGATAGAGATCAAACTTCTTTGGCACAGTAACTTGTATCACCAAGAAATTTAAAACAAGCTGCTGCTGAGGCGATATTTACAGACTTTTGAGGTAACATTTCAAATGCAATTTGAAGACTTATTCACAGACAAAGAAACCTCTGAATTTTTCTTGCTCTGCCTACAAGTTCAAAATTGCAAAAAACAGTGCACAATCAAGTGAGAAAAATTATGGTGCAAGTATATTACCTGTTCAGAACTGATATCATCGCGATCATGCAGATGCTGATGTTTGCCAAGATCTGTAGTAATTTCTCCGACCTGCAAGAGTATATAAATATCATCAAAGGAAAGGCGAAACTGGAAGCCAGATTATGTAAATACACACTGATACAAACACAAAGTGATTTTAGTAACTTAATAGATAAATTTTCAAGTAGAACAAAAGCGCAACAAATTTGGTACATAAACAGCATGCATGGACAGCATGGTACATACACACATTGATAATACAAAGCATCTATAATAGCCATACCTCAGTGAAGAATTGAATGTCTCTGTATTTCTTTTTACCAATGATAATAGGATGCTGCGAAAAAAATCAAGAATTGAGAAGCAGAATGAACAGACAACTTTTCCATATTAAACACAACAAAAAACTCTGGCAATACAAATTGGCATGTCACAAGTATGTGATTGCTCAAAAGATGAAATAACACAAACAATTATGACTCAAGCAAAGCAATGGAATTCATCAAAAAATTTATGTCACAATCCGTCAATGTGTTTTTTAACCTCCACCCCATCCCCACCTTTATACAACATTCGCTGTAAGTTCACCCTCTCCTCACATACCCACTTCGTTAAGAAGATTCACCCTCCACGATAAACCACCCTCTTCAGTTGCTTGCCTATCCTAGTGAACAATATCTGCAGAAACTTTAATTGCTGACGCTCGCAGATACTGGCCTTCTTATGTAATCAGCCATTTTCAACACCACCCTCAACCCAAGATTCAGCTTTATAACTTTTTTTACCAAAAGATAAATCACTGCTCTCCAGCAGGCAACTTTTTTTACTCTTTTGTCCATTCAAATTACTTCCAACTGGTAAGGAAGGCTGAGCCGCACGAAAGTCAATTCCAGTGAATTGGGATATGATAGAAAACAACACGAATTTCCAGTCACATATCTAACATGTCCGGCATGAAAACTCAGAGAATTATTCGACATAAAGAAGAATCCAAGGTGCAAAGAAAAAGCCAGATGTTCCAGACTTACACCAGACCTGGATTCCTACTGCGAATGAATATCTTCACAGGTTAGCCAATTGTTCCTCCTCAACCGCACTTTGCAAAATAGTAAAAACACAAAATGCTTGTGAAGAAAGAACACAAAATGATGGTGCAAGAAAATGCATACATCAGCACTTACCTTTAAGTGGAAATGTAGAAGAATTATCATCTCCCCATCACATGGCTGAAATCACAAGTCAGAAATACTTAGAAAAAATCAAATTGAACAGTGAAATGCTCCAAGATAACGCTTTAAATTAAAACACACATCACCACGTTAGTTCGGCTTCATTTGCATTTCAAGCAGAAACATGGATTCAGTTTTCATTTCACGTGTTCTACTGCATGCCCAAGACCAACTCTTGTGAGAAGTGTTTGCAATAGAACGGTTCACAAGAGATTGAGCCAAAGATCACAGACTTTTCACAGATTTCGTAGAACTAAATATAGTATTGTGTACATAAATCACAACTTCGTATTGCACCAGAGAAATGCTAAGTTTTACTCTCCAATCATACTAAACAGAGTTTTATCCACCAATTGTTATTGAGGGCTGTTTCAGGCTACAAAAATAGAGTTTTTACTAACTAACACTTGCTTAATTACTAATTTACTTACAAATATTTGCACAATCAGGCAAAACAGTTTTACTTCCTGGTGTCAGTAAGCATTAACTTCTCATACAATTACAAAGAATTGTTGTCTTCAATACAAATTTTTTATTCAAAAACGTTAAACAATCTATAAAGATCACTTTAAACTCAATTACACATCTTCACATATGACGTGATATAATCTAATCATCAATGAACAGTGTGGAATCAGAAGTGATTCAGCACAATTTTTCATGTGAGTTAATTGCGAGTTAATATCTTTTTTACATTCTAAAAACAGCAAACCAACAACCTCCATCATCGCAAACATACCTGGAAGAACGCATGTTTAACATTTTTGTATAATATATCAACTCTGTCTCCCCTGATCGTCTGATAACGGAAACCTGGAAAAGCAAAATATCATTGGTAAACAAAAAGCAGACTCAACTGACATATATCACGCACATGAATGCTGCATAATTTGTCATTTGCCCATAGCTTCCAAATTAGAGGATGAATCTTAATACAAGGGTTTTATCCAGCCAGTAAATGACGTACGGTATGCAGACCTCAAAACTCAATTCAACTGAGTTTTCAAGGTAATTCGTAGCCATTTTTCACAAATATACTGAACGTTTTCACTATTTTACACCAGAAAGACTGTCTTTCAGAGTACTGCCTATTGTATACAATGATAATTTTTCATGCTGAGAAGGACAAGGAAGGAATCTTCCTATTTCATGTTGCAAAACTGCTTTCTCGATGAGGCAAAAACTCAATTTGGAGGTCGAAACGGCCCTCAATAGAAATGGCTGCATAAAACCCTGTGGAATTGATTATGTTGATCTCTTACCAAGTAGCTAGCGACAAGGTCTCCAGATTGTACTAAGTCTCTTCCAAGGTTCACTGATGGATAATTTATAGACTTAACCTTATTCTGAATCACCTTTTCTCTGCATGATTAACACTTGGGGAGGTCAGAGTGCATCAAATGGTGCTTCGAGGAGTTCTTTGGTGAACTCTTTAAAAACTGAGGAGTTTGTAACATTTTTTTAACACATGTGTGATAGTAAAATTGAATGAAAGTAAGGAACTCGGTAAATAATGCATCTCGCAGCAAGGAAACAGCATGGGTACTTGCTAAGAATGTGATAAAATTGAACTAAGCAACATTGTAAACTTATCCATTTTATTGATTCAATCGATGCTATTTGCAGAGGCACATACTAATTTTAACATACCATAGCCATTCAGAGACAAGAACACAGAAATCAATAGAATATCATTGAACCAAAATCATACCATTCACATGAGCTTCTATGGTGCCCTGTCAATAGTAAGACAAAAGATTGTTAATAATAAAATCACATGGAAAGTTCAAGGTCATCGCCATCTGCAAAAATGTTAACAAAATTGTAATGATCAAGTGATTAAATGATTAAACAAATCCTCCCTAAATGAATTCAATGAATAATTATTTCCGTTTACTGGTCAAAAGTAGAAGTCTGGCTGTTAGAATTCTAAATCTGAAATGTTTTTGCGGTAATCTTCTACCATCACAAAGATATAGGAATTTTCATGCCAAATTTGAGAATTTTTCGTTCTGTTATTAGTTTGAATTCTGATGAAACCCTTTCAAAGTCAGTCTTTCGAAAGTTCGAAATAGTTGACCAAAAGAACTTTTTAAAGTGCAGCTATATGGTTCCTCTGTGTAGTAACGTCACAATAGATGTGTTTAGCCTTCATCACATCAAAAAGTCTTCTTCTGAAAACTATTGGAGAAAGTCCTTATAAAAAAAAGATATCTGCAAATGTCTTTGAACAGATTCAGCTTGAAACCAGAAAACATTCGCAGCTGCCAAAAGCTAGGCAACAAAAATTTCAGATATCCTACTTTGGTGAAATCAATCTATCCATCTACTGTTGACTGAGTTCTTGGCGCTTCAGTTTAAATATTGATCAAAGGCAAGATTGAAACTGCACTCTTGTAAGCTTGAGTGTAGGACTAAAAACAATGCAGAACTGTCAGTAAAATACTGAGATCATGTCTACAACTCATTTTTCAAGCTACTCTTTACTTTGTCAGACATAATTTATAGTAAACTCAACGGAGAAAATTTCAAAAAAATAATTAAGTCAATTTCGGGTAAAGAAAATCACAATTAATTTCACTCAGATTTTCCAACATGGAAATTCATAATTTGAAAAATATTTGTTAATTTTGCTTGGTTGGCTTCTTACTTGATATCAACAAATGGTGGTCATAAGTTACCTAATCAAAACTTCATAAAAAACGTGGTCCCATGAAACCACAAGGCATATTTTCATTTCTTTATTTTTAATGAGGTAGACGGAACAAGGAGAGATTTTGTCATAATAAAGCAAAGAATTTAACAATTCTGGTCTTAAACTGGCTAAAAACTCAAAAATTATTAAACCGAAAGATAGAGAGAACTAAAAAATGGCAGCTTCTGGAAATTTCCTTGCACTCTCAAATTTGTTGATAACAAATTCTCTTCTCATCCACGAAAGAAAGATTGTAATAAATGCCCTTTCCAGATAGGTCACTTGAGCAAATGGATATCAAACCATCTGTTATTCTTATGGAACTCAATGGGGGAATGTGCTGAAAGACAAGCTACCCTCAAACATTTCCATCAACATGCTACAACTTACAGTACACTTGCGGCTTGTGATGGATGGACGAATGTAGAGATCCTTCAGTCTAGGATTGGACTTGCTATTGTGGAGGATCAAATCTTCTTGTTTAACAACTCCCTGCAATCAAACAGAACTTTTGTTTAGCACAATAAAATGCACCAATACAACCTTTGGTTAAATCTAGTATAACACAATAGATGTAGATAAGATGACTTAGGTAAATGAGAACAACTCCCAGAATAATTAACTTTTCAAGTACTGTCATGCATTAGGGGGTGCAATGTTTATATTATATGAAAGGTGTCCGTAGCTGAAAGTTTACAAGTTTATAGGAGACCCCTGATACAAAACATCAGAGAGATATCACCGCTCAGTGATATTTTACCCTATTATTTTCAAAATGCTGAAGGAAATACCGCAGATGTCTTAATTCTTAGATACATAGCAAACACTGAAAACAGTTCTGTCACTCTTATAACAGAGAACTAAACGTTTTACATTAAAAATGGGACACAGACTATCAAATATGGAGAAATTTACAAAACCTCAACTTCATCTATTTGTAGTTATATGAATAGACTCTCACCTAAAACAAGCCCTTGGCCCCATAAGCGGTGTTTCATTACATCTTCATCGGTAAGTAACAAGCTAACAGTTTATTAGCTTCCATTGAAGGACAATACATGTAACAATTACCCAATACCACGCAGCCAAAAGACTTCAGCATGTGCAACGCTGTTCACGAGAACGCCTCAAAACTTTATAAGAAGTTTGTCACAAGCATGTCTAACAACAACCTTCATCGACAGACCTCCTGTTCTTTCAGTTCAGCTTCTCTAGTTTTGAATTTCTTCTGAACTTCTTTGATCATGCGGAAAGCATTTTTCAGATTGGTTGATGGTGGATTACTTTCGCCGTGTTCTTTCACATTTGAACTTCGGAAGACGCTGCATACGGTAAAGGAAAAATGTCACAGAATGAAAGCATGAAAATACAAAAGCGGTTCTATCAAGAAAGCAGGAGAACAGTTCCACGTTATCTAGAGTTAACACTAATAGATCAGTTTTACTCACATTTCTTTAACATATGTGGCATCAGGTTCAGAGAAAAGGTTTCCATCACCTCGTCCATACGAACTGAAAAACAAGAATAAACACTCCAGATTGGTACTCTAGCACAATGAAAAAACAAACTTTTCAGCATATCATTAGCAAACATAGTACCACATAAAGGTCGGTTCCCACTGGGGTTTATGGGTGTTAACCTTTTGACGCCCAAGTGACTGTCGAACTCCAGTTAAACCCCAGCGGGAACATCCAAGCATCGAACCATTTTCAGATAAACTCTCAGTTTAAGTTAAAATCCCGTAGATCAAAACATTTTGATACTGGCGTTTACACCTCAAACGATACTGACATTCGATAACAGAACGCGAAAGAAATCTTAAAAGTTCGAAAGGGCTGTGGACACAGCTGTTGACTCGCTAACTCCAGTAAAATCTAATGGGAATCAGTCTCTTACAAAGAAGATTAAAGTGAAACTCATTCCAGTGCCTTAAATTAAACTCCCAACAAACTCCAGTGGGAACCAACCTTAAGCTAGATCAGCCGGCAAAAAGGAACAAACAACAAACACCACATATAAATGACCTACTTCTCAATCATCAGCTTTAAGTTGGTTAATATCAGAATGTTGCAAGGTCATCCATACATTTTACGATAAGCAATCTTAACACACGTTCACATTAGACACTAAACAACACTAACCTGCCAGGACAGAAGAAGTTGAACCGAAGATAGAGGAAGTCACCCTCGATGCTTTCACTAATATTCTGAAAATGAAAGAAGATTACCTACTCCGTAATGCTGATTTCATCAATCATTACTTCTCTAACTCTTTTTGCAGAGCAAGCGTTCATTTTAGGGTATGTTGCAAAGGTTTGGAAAAACAACATCTACTTCATAGAGAGGAGAAGGTATGTTTGCTTTCAAGGCTGCATTCCAGACCTCTAGAAACAGAGAATATGAAAGCACGATGAACGTCAAAACAAGCTTATTGTAATAATAATGTATCTACAAAAAGCATGATAAATTCATCTGTAATTCACGCTTTTAAAACATTCAAAAAAAAATTTAATAGATGATGGAGCACAACAAAACATTACATTTACCCTTTTTTTTTGCAACAAAAGCATACAAACTACCCGGTGTCTGTTTCTGTGCAAGTAATGAGAGATTCTAACCTATTACCAATGTTCACACAGACTTGCACTGCTCATCATTCTCCCTAGCTTTTTGGTACATACAGTACACTCGCGATAACTGGAACCCCGGATAACTAGGACTCCCGCTAATTGGGACGCCTTTTCGATTCCCCTTGAGAATCCTCGTGCTTATGGAGAGATCCGCTTTACTGGGACTCCCGCTAAGTAGGACCGACTTTTCATTCCCCCTGGAGGTCCCAGTTATCGCGAGTGCACTGTATCTGATTTAATCGCTCATAGGATTCCAGAATTAAACTTACATGCAAGCAATACAATTGAACATTTTATATCAAATACTCCAACCACAAGGTCATTTTTCAGAAGAGCAAAATTCCCTCTTTCTTAAAAACAATGACAAAAAAGAAGCTGGCAAGATTACCTTGATAGTAGATATGTGGAAAGGAGTTGGAACGCCAAAGATAGGAAGGATAATGGCTTCATATTTTTTATCTGAACAGAGAGAAAACCACTTAAGATGAGTGAAATTTCTTTCCATGACAAACTGCAATAACAACAGAGTGAACTATATAACTATGCTGATTGATTGGTGACAAGCAAATCAGTTCACAGTATGAAAACACTATACTGCAATAAATTCAACATAGTGTGGTATTAGCATGAAAGCAGACAGTCATACACCAGCTTTTAGTAACTATATTTTTCTACAAATGCAGTTTACAGGTACTAACCGACAAATATTTTGAGATCTTGAACTTCAGGGTCTCTTGGTATAAGAGAAGTATTTTTATAAGCCACGTTTGACTTCAAAGACCTGCGCAGAAATATAACAACAAATTAGTGACTCAAGTTCAGTAATTATACAATAGATATAAATGCGAGCAAAATATGACTGACACTAGCTGGCCAGGGCTTGGTAGATCCCAGTTGCTTAGTCCTTCCAACCTCACTCCTTCAATAGTATCAGCAAGTGTACTACCAGGTCAATTTTCAGAATATATGACAGAATATTATATGCTGCCCTTACAAAGCCTATTATAATACAATTCTGGAAAAATGAACTCAGATCTGCTCTCTCCCCCCTTTCTTGGATGCTTGCCTCAACTTTTTAGATCAGGCCCTGACTAAGCATTCAGTTCTCGTGCTATGAGCAACAGGTTAAACAAACATAATTGTAACTTGATAATGCTAGTTAGTTAATAATAAACTTGATTGTGCTAGTTATGACGAAGCTTTGGCCTAATCCATGCAAATGATACGAGAGTGTAGGGGCAACAGTTTTCTACAGCAAATGGTCATGGAAAATAAGAGTTTTCTTATGCTATTCATATCAAAATAGAAGAAAACATTAGAAACAGAATATCATAGTTACAGAATACTTGCAATCCAAAATCTTAAAATGTTTGCTGTCTCAATGGAATTTACAGATTCGGGTGTAACACAGATGGAACTTCCACAACGACGTGACCCTACAGATATGTTCACTGATAATATAAAGTTCCACCACTGATATCATAAAATGTAATAATGATGCAGATCGGCAGAAAATAGATGCTGGTTATAACAAAAGCAAACGGGGATCATGTTCCCACTTTAGACAGAACTGAAGTAGCACAATGTAGACTAAAAATCAATTGAAAATATCTTACTTCTTTGAGCCTTCATCATTTTGTTTGCCTTCAAGCAGTCGACGCTATGGAAAAACAACAAGCTTGCTATGTGATTTTCATTTATATTTCTACTGCAACTCTGCACTAACTCACATTCAAGGTCTCCAAATTAAATTCAATCTTCTTAAAAATCTTAATGATACGAAGGATATAAGAAAACTAAGAAAAGTCAAACAACAGAGACTACAGATGCGTATCTATGAGAACTCGTGTCACTGAGCCACAAAGCATAACTAATATCTGGCAAAATCCAGTAGTCAAACAGAAGGCAAGCACATGGGCTAAGAAACCCAACGTAGAGCGCATCTGAGTACAATCTTTTATAAGTTATATTCTCTTTCACGTAACCCTCAACAAAAAAAATTAAAATTATCCTGTCCAGATATTTTTCAAACTGAAACTAAGCTGCAAAATATAATGGTAGATGGTCCATACATATATCGTCATTGCTTATTCATATATACGTAGTGGCTTGCCTTAGATAAACACCCTGTGCCAACCCCTTCCTTACTCCAGCTAGTGAATGGAGCAAACCACCCTCAAAGAAAAAACAAAAGAATTCTAATAAAATTATAAAGAAATGTATGCTTTTTCTTCTAATCAAACCCATACCCCGGTCTTCTATGGTCTAGACCATTCTTCTAGAACGCAATGAACAAACTGCAGAAAATAATCAAGTCATAGCCGAGCATGCAAACGTTCTGAGTAAACAAATGAGCAGCATAAACTAAATTCAAGATAAAATCGATCATTCATGGTTCATCCCATCTTTTTACAAATTCTCATATTCGGCTTTAACCCACTTTTTAGCACAAACTTAGTTCCCCGTCCCATATCACATTTATCTTTTAAGAAAAGAAGATATCGTTTTCCCATATCATCAAACAGCATCAACACATAATATTCTGCTGAAATCAAACAGGGCCTCTCTTAAATCAGGGAATGTTCTGGCTTTATTTAGGATAGCATGCTGGTTCTTTGCCAAAACCGCACTTTTCAAATCGCTTCAATCACAAAGTGTCACAAATAGCACTTTAACAGAATAAGGTACAATAATGGCATGCCAGGAGTCTAAAAGAAGGCCAATGTATGAAGAAAAGCTGCTGCATACCCTAGCTTCTTCATTCATTTGTAAAGCAAGCTCCCTCTGATGATCTTTCCTCTTCACTTCAGCGGACGGATCTCGTTGTTTCTTTTCCGGAAGGAACTTCTCATCTATTTCAGCAGTTTTCTATAACATGGATTATTAAAAAGAAGTTGATTATAAGACTAAACACTAGCGCAACTAGTTACTGCAAATGAACAGAATCTCTGCTGAAGATCTCTGTTATATAGATCTCTGTTGAGTGGTCCACAGCAAAGGCAAAGTTTCGTAAGAAAGCACAGAGCTGTTTTCCAAGCAACAAGGCAATGACTGTAGGCACAACATACTCATTATCAATAAAAAAGAAATACGGAAAAACCCAAGCACCTGACAATCAGTACAGTTGCTATACTTCATAGCATTGGATGAGCATGTAATTTGCAATGAAGCACAACTTAAAATTGTACTTCAAACTGCGAGTCTATGAATAAACATCAGCATAGCACATTCAGTATGGTTTGAAAAATCAATTAAAATATTAAATATAACAAAAAAACAGAATGTGGGGATTCCCGCAGCACTTTTTCAGCACAAAGAAAGTTTGGATCACATTAGCGACAGAAAATAGACAGACAATCATAGTTAAAGAATGTGAATCAGAATGGGATTATATATACTCTTATTCATAAGCCTTTCCCCCATCCCAGGAGTGGTTCATAACATGCGTACAGTTGCCTCAAACATTCACACCAAAAATAACAATAAACAGATTAATCGTTACCAACACACATAAAAAAAAGCGCTACTTTTAAACGTAAATTGCAACGCACAAACCTAACGCGACTTTCCGGAGACATGGCATAGACATGACAAGAATCGGATGAATAGCTTTTGATATATTTGGAAAAAATCATGAAAAACACCATTTTTGGCTAAATTGCCACCGGCAACCCAAGCGAGATTGTCCGGAGAATGGCAAATGGTTCATAAGATGCATACAGTTGTCTCAAATATTCACACCAAAAATAACAATCAACAGATTAACCGTTCATGACATATGTGTAAGAAGCCCAGGAAATTGCCATGTTTAGACGAAAATTGCCACCCGCAAGCCAAACGCGACTTTCAGGAGACATGGCACCTAGTTCAACACAAACGTAGAGTTGCCCCTAATATTCACACAAAAAACGGCAAGAATTGGATGAATAGCTTTTGACTTATTCGGAAAAAATCATGAAACACACCATTTTTTCAACAATTAGATTAACGGTTCATGACACACAAGGGAAAAACCCTACAAATCACCATTTTTGGACGTAAGTTGCCACCCGCAAGCCAAACGAGATGGTAAGGAGACATAACATGCAGTTCAAAACATGTGTAGAAATGTCCCTAATATTTACACCAAAAATGACAAGAATCGGATGAACCGTTTTTGACTTTCTTCGAAAAAAACATGAAAAGCGCCATTTTTGAGCGTGTATAAATTGCCACCTGCAAGCCGAATGAGAGATTTTCCCAGATATGACACGTGGTCCACAACAGAACTACTTTCGCCCAGTAGTTTCACACCAAAAACCACAAAAGTAATGAACAGATTTTTAACTATTCTTAAAAAACCCTAAAAATGGCCATTTTGGGGCATAAACTGCCACCTGCAAGCCAAACAAAAATTTTTTTTCAAACTTCCGGCTCCATCAGTTTTCCTCAATGGCGGATTGTCACCTTCACATCAAATTTCAGAAAAATTCGTGCAGCGACTATCCGGGAAAATGCGTTGGTGACGGACGGAAGGACGGACAGACGGACAGACCTCATTTTATAGGACTCTTCCGCTAAAGCGGGAGTCCAAAAACATGATGCAGCAACTGGCATGTGCTTCACTGGCACAAAAAAGGGATTTTCGTTCAAGTAATTACCCAAAATTACCATTTTAAGGGACACGTTTTATGAAGTAGGAAATCACAGACTCCTTCTCACAACAGTGCAATAACCTTCTTTGCACAACTTCCTTGAGCGTTTGGTCATGAGAACATGGTACTTCAACAATAAATTGATGGTTTATCAGAAAAATGCCCAAGCTAAACTTGAAATGATTATACAAGATGCAATCCTACTCACGTCTTCTTCTTCTTCAATTTCATCTGGATCCTAAAATAAAAACGCACTAATGAAGTAGAGAGTGGACAACTAAGAGAATATCATCAGGAAGAGAATCAGGAGAGCAATCAAAAGCATATTGGTACACAGAACTGTGACTTCCTTTATGCAAATGCAAACTTCTTTCCCAGTACAGAAAACTGCTTCATAGCCACGAATATAAAATAACTCAAGACTAAGTCCTATCTTAAGCCCCCCTCCTTTCTTGGCAAAATTACATTTGTTTACTTTCATGTAATTTGTGTGTTGCACTGATATCTGGCTATTAAGGAACCAATCATAATAAGCCTAATCCATCCGCTGAAAAATGCAAACAGGAGAAAACATACAAAAAAAGTTTAAGGATGACAAAACTTACCTTCAGAAACATGCCAATATTTTTCATTTGTTTTTTCGATGTAGTCAACACAGTTGCAGCTTCATTCTACGGGAGCAAATAGCAACAATAATAATAAAAATAACTGCTGCACCTATAACAACCGCTTTAAGCAAGCATCCGTCAATGAAACTATGTACACTAACCATACCTTAAACTACGGCTAAAGTTTTGAAAACCATAAATAAAAATGACATTAAATTCATTTAAAATAAAACAGCAAAATTGACAAGATAACACATGAAATGCTCTAGCTTGTGCCCTCTCTATAGACTTCTTTATATACATGGCTAGATGGTTCTTTAATACTATGCATCGTAAACTGTTCAGATTAATAATTCCGATTGCTGTTCTTTTCTTACAAAACAATATCTCGTCATGTTTCACTGGAGACATAGAGAAATATAGTGTAACAAGGTACATTCCTGTAAAAACAATATTGTTACGGCAACCAACCTCATTGACAACAACTGTTTCGCCGAGAAACAGCGCATAAACTTTGTCATGGTCATCCTTTGCTTCCTTGTTTTTCAGGTTCAAGAAACCAAGATTTATATTAAAAACCAT
>JAOBRC010350904.1:0-20344 GCA_027575255.1 Scolionema suvaense
CCATGGAAGTTTTAGCGTGTCTTTCAGCTCTTGGAAAGTCACAAGCATCACATGACTCTGACTCGTCAGTACCTAGCATAAAAGCTGCTTCTGACCGAGTTGACAATCCTGATAATGGGCTTGATTTCAGTACGTTAAAACAAATTACCTTTTCCTCAACTTCTGCATGTATCGCATTCTGTTCTGGACTTTCTGAAGTGTCACCCTGGACAAAGCTGCAGTACCAATCAATTACCTACGATGTCCATCTTGACTGGAAGCCATCATGTTCATTGTTCAATAGTATATGCGTGCTATCTGAGGTTAGCGGACTGGAAATCCTGTTTGTTGTTGAGGGAAAACGAGTGCCTCTCCTTGCTCCTGCTCACTTCCAGATGAAACTTCAAGCTGAGATGACCCCAAACAGTGGCTCTGTTGATGGGTGTGTGATTACTATGAATTTTCTTTGAACATCCTATATCTTATGTTGTGCTGTTTGATTGAATTCAGGATGGGGTATGTAACTTTTAGTATTGGGGACGGGAAGTCGTATCTTATAACCGCCTTAGATTCTTATATAAGCAATAAATGACTAAAAAACTTTTGCGCTAAGTATGCCTTTTAGCCGTATCAAATAAATGAAAATAATTGATGGCATCAGCTGAATTGAAGGATAACATGAAGATTATGCTTGCACTGTTATGTACAATAGTGATGCTTCTACTTGTGTACAACTTCTGTTTTGTCAAGTTTTACGTGAAATTTCAGTCGTTTACCTTATAAAGACATAATAGAACTTCAAGGCTGTGTTGCCGCTTTTCATTTTCCTGTTTTCTAGGCAATTGTCACGATTTATTTGCTCCAGCCATGCAAGCAGCATATGTGTAATTGAACATGAAAAAGAGCTTCCTTAGTGTCTTCTACCATTCTCTTTTTCTTTTTTTCCCCAAGTTTCCTGGAGTATTTCAATTGGTCTATATAGGGGGATGGTTTAAAGTATATATGCCTTTTTCCATTAATTTTCCATGGTAGAATAACCACATTTTTAAGTTGGCCTTGCTTTTTGTCCGAACAGACAGAAAAAGAAAAAGGCATATCAGTTAAGGACCCTTGCGTCGATTAAGGGATTGATTTCGCCCCTCCCTTGGATTTTAGAAAAATATATCAGGAATAGCAAAACCGTTTTTCAGGCTCATAGTTATATAGGAGTTAAGATATATCCCGGTGAAATTTAGTGTAATATGGTGCACCTATTCCATAGGCATTGGCCTTTTAATGAGGTTAAGAACATTTTGATAACCGTAAATTGTTCACTGCGTATTCTTATTACAACACCATTTTTGGTGGTTATAGCTTGTAGCTATAG
Source organism: Scolionema suvaense (assembly GCA_027575255.1). Lineage (NCBI taxonomy): Eukaryota > Metazoa > Cnidaria > Hydrozoa > Limnomedusae > Olindiidae > Scolionema > Scolionema suvaense. Next base: position 1,346 of record JAOBRC010350904.1, read on the forward strand.
TCAGTCTGGAAATATTGGAGAGTGAGAGGTGGAATCAACCCCATACTTACAAAGCTAAGGTCAAAAAGACCCCATGCAAAGGTTAGTAATGTCTGCAGATGAGGTGATATTAGATGTGTTGCTGTTATTCTGACATGTATTCGTAATATGTTGGCAGGTCTCTCCCAAAGCTCCTGGTCTGGATGAATGGTGATCTGTTACAGATCAGAGTCAGCCAGAAGTTAGTAAAAACACTGCTTGCATTTTTGGATGAAAGTCAGAAAATTTCTGAACAGATGCATGGATCGGAATCAGTGGAACAACCTTGTTCGCACGGTGCAGTGCAGTCTTCAATGGAGGTTTCTGAAAGTTTTGATGATTTGCGCATGGGTGCATTCCAGTATGTCATTGATGTAGGTATGTTCGTCATGTTTTCTATGCCCATGCCAGGGCTTCATCAAATGTTATATTTGGTCCGTATCCGCGGTTAGGGCAAGGTTTGAAACATGCTAGGAACTATGATGAAATTATTGTTTTCATAGGTGTATGTTAGGAGGTTGTATAGGATATGTAAGAATATGATTTTTCCAATGATGTGACCTAAATGGTGATTTTTTGTTAAGTTAGTTTGATAGAATTTGTTTGACACTTTGTAATTTTTGTTATCTCAGTATCACAGCCCTGTAAATCAGCGATGGCATTCAGGTCAGCACAGTGTTTTAGCCAGTCCTTCAATGTGACTTTCAGTGGCCAGTACAGACAACAATTTGCCCACTTTTGACATATGAACTGAACAGTATTCAATGAATCGGTATATCAGGGCATTTGCCAGAACTGAAGGGCAGCATGCTGAAATGATCTAAAGAGGAATTTTAAAGTCAAATGGGGCGGAAACTTGCATGCGTAGTGTCCATGTTTTGAAGAAAAAGGCTTAAATGAGCATAATTTTTTCTGATCTTCCAGGGCATTGCGTGTGATTTTCGCTACCAACTTCAGTCTAAAATACTGGATATAATTCATTTCCTAAAACAGCATTCAGGGAGCCCCCACATTCGTTTCACGTCATAATCGTTCTTCTTATCACTCTGAACTCCCATGCTGCGAGATAATGATATGCAAAAAGTTCAGTCTGCTGACTCTGAGTGAACATAGAGCAGCTTTAAGACTTCCATGACTTTTATACTGAATGGCAGAACAATATTACCCTTTTTTTATGCTAAGGACTAAAGTTGAAAGTTGTTGTGCAAGCACCTTTTTACTCAACTGTTCGACATGAGGCAATGGTAGGTATCACTTTATTCAGTGCAACTTACTGGTGGTTCTTGGCCGGCACTGCTTGATGAGCCGTTCACACTTACTGTAACACCCCTCAAAGGATATGGATATGCAAACATAGGTCGAAATCCTTGTGTGGGTTTTGCACTGATGAGGTTCTGTCTGCGCGAGCACCACAGTCTTTGGACTCTCACGGAGTCTCAAACAGTTTAAAAAATGAAAAAAAGAACACAGTTCTGAAAAAGGCGGAGAGTTGCGTTATAGCTAATCCTTCGAGGGTCAACCCTCGGATATAAAAATACCCTGAATTACATATCAAATTAATTGTTGTAGTCGCATTTGTTTGTGGCTGCCTCGTGTAGTAATTTCTTCACCGCCACCAGCACCTCACACCTGTATTGTGATTCATTATTATTGGACAAGGTATGCAGTTGGAAGCCTATTGATCATTGAAATGCTTTGTAGTGAAGATCACATTTGTAAGAAACTTCACTGTATGACTGATTTGTTTTGCTGGCTTCCACAGCAAATGCATGTTATGCTTGGTGGACTGTCAATTTAGGTCAAAATCCTTGTATGTGAAAGTGCTGGTGGCATCAATTGGCAACCTCTTAGTCTTCTGCTCTTCGTATTTTTGTTTGATCAACTTCTCATTCATTATGTGGGCTGGCGACAAAATCCTGCACTTGTTCCAGTCAATCAGCTTTTGTAGTGTATATGTATGAGTTTTTAATGAATTGGATGCTCTAAGCCTTGTAGCTATTCTTTTTACTCTGATTTCATTCTACTGCTTTTGCTGATGTTTGCTTAAAACTATTGACTCATATTGCTCGTTTGATGCTATTCTGGTTGGGATATTTGATTTGTGTTAAAAAGTTAAGGACGGGGCAAAATTGCCCCCCCCCGGGCAGTTGAAATGTGAAATACTGAAGCCGGAAGCACATAACTTGGCAGGAATGTACATACCTATGTAAACTTTTGGAAAAATGCAGTAAGACAAGTGCCACTGTCCAAATTTTGGAGAAGTCAGCATTTTTGTCCTTATTGTTTGCTAAAATTCAAATTTTTCGAGCAATACCGATAATGTCAAATTTTTTTCAAGTCCTAGACAAAAGCTCCGGTTCCTTTGATTGAATTTAGTGTTCTATAACAATCCCCTGCCAAGTCGGTTGAAAATCCTGCTAAATTCAAATTATCCAAACTTCGTAACCAAAATACTCAAGATTTAATTTTAGGGAAGGAGTCCCTCTTCCATGAATAAAGGGTGATGATATGTAGCAGGTCCATTAGAAAAAATAAACTTAGCTATTGGGTAACTAAGGAAATGATGCTTAGCAACGTACCCATATGACATCATCAAAAATCAAGATGATAGCTGCTGGACTTTAGGACAGGATATCTCGAAAACTGCGCAAGCTTTCATCATGAAATAAAAACCGGAAATCATGATTTACTGCAGTCTATCATTTTAATAAAATTTCATTTTTGACCTTAGTTCCCCTTTAACAGCAAATGGCACCCAAATTTGGTGTTAGAGATCGTAATAAAGTAATATGCGATTTAACCTTTGCTTCATGTAGTGCCACTCATGATATAAGTCATGTTCCTTCATCATTCAAATTGCAACTTGCTGCTGCAAGCTGTTTAAAAGCTATTTTCAAAAGTTTACCTGTCCGGGGTAAATTTACCGCCACCCTCCCTTACCAGACTACGGTTAACTGCCTCTGCATTAAGCTTCACCACACTAGACTTCCTTGTTTCCTGTTTAACCTTGATTATTAAAATATGTGAATTCTATCTCATTTTGTATGTTAGAAGACGTTTTGACTTCAAGGTTGGAAGCTAATCAGATTCATTTCTCTACTGACAATGGCTCTGATCCTCCTATAATGACCTGGATGTACCCAGAATGGAGAGCCATCACAGATGTATATGTACTTCCTGTTCCTTTTCATTTACCTGAAGAAATTCGTTGTTTGTGGTTAGCGGAAACAGGCTCTGACGGGGTATGTTGCACAATACTAGTGTCCTATAGATAGCTTTTTTCTATGTACGATCTACATTTAGAGACCAGTTATACTCGTCAGCTTTTTAAATTCGTGCCAGGTTTCCCAGATCGCTGATCTTTTGTTATCACATGCAACATGGTTGTATTTTTTTTATAGAGAATCAATCATGAACGCTGCTTTGCCTCAGTATCTGAGTAATCACAGACATCATATTGCTTTACTGGCCTGGCACAAAACAAGTTACTATCTCATTCAGTAGACACACATGCTTTGTCTTGGTTTGAGGATAAAATCCGTCTTTAGTATGTCTAGCATTGTGTAATCATGTGTTTTAACCATGACACTTTCCTGTTTCTCAGATCAAGACTTGAGTGAGCTATTTGTGCATTTGACAGTAGATGAGCTGTATGTTTCTCTTGACTATGCCCATTGAACATCATTATAGGTTTACAAAGTTGAGTATTATAAGCAATGCTCAATTGTTCATAGTCTGAAAAGTAAGTGTTAAGCTGTTTCTTAGTTTTCTTTGTTTGCATATGATGGGTGGTGACTGGGCTGTTATTTTGATTGCTAATTATTCAACTTTTTTCAGCTGTCACATATAGGAACTTTTGTCGACTAAAATTATGGTATGCTATTTTGCAAGAAGTTAGTAGATCTTATTCTTGCTGATCTACTAAATACTGGCATGTATTCTTGCTTTTTAGATTCCTTGTATTCTACAATATCGAGACGAGTTAAATGGTGGTTTTGTAGCCTGTAGCCACTTTGTTTTATCGGAAACTGAAGCTGCCCATATTTATGTTCAATCAAAAGATAGTATCCTGTCAGATAAGACTGCCATTATTGCTCGACAGTGGCAGGTTGTTGTGGATCTGCCATTTACCAGCTCCTCGCATGGGTAATGTCTATTGTGTTTAATTCCTCTTTAGTCAACTGTAATTCTTGCTTTCAGAAAGTCATATGACCATACCTGGCAGCCATCTTGAAAGAAGTGACAAGGGGACCTCAGTGACCATTACCTCTCAGTGTGAAAACAACGTTAGTCAGCAAAACTCAATGACTATTGTTGGAATCGCTTAATTTCAGCCAAATTATGACTGCAGACATGTAGGACATTGTTATTGATTGCAACATGTTTTGTGAGTAATGGTTATGTGTTGCTAAGTATTATAGTCAAACCCTCATCAGTCCGCCGCCCCCCTTCACTGTGAAAATGGTAGCATTTGTTGTGGGTTGTCGATTCTGTGACGCAGGTGCTGAAAAGAGGAATATCTAAGGGAGTTACATAATTACTTCTATTTCCTGTAAGGTAGAAAAGGCACAACAGCTATGGCATGAATCGTTTACATCATATTGACCTGTCTAGTGTGCCATGGTTGTCATCTTGTTATGCTTGGTCTGCTACCTTCATTGATATGTAAAGGTGTCATCCTTTGAAAGTGTTGTTCAACTGCTGTCAGAACTATTTAATGAAGAATCGAACCTATTTGTGTTAGATTTATGCAGTTATGTAGATCAGGCTAGTGATACCCATGCCAATAGACCTTTTCACGAATCATCATGCAATGTATTGTGGGATGGCCAGGGGCACATTAGAATTAATGTTACAGTGGCAAAAGCAGAACATGTGGTCTTATATTATTACCAATTTTGCTGTCTGCAGGCAATTATATCCACTCTGTAGTCATTAAAATGATTGCCTTCGGGGCTTTCAGCTACGATCTTAATGAGATTTGCCCCTGACCATCCCACAATACATGGTATGATGACGATGTACAAAAAGGTTGATTGCTATCCCTAAATAATGATGGTTTGAACTGGGCTAAACAGAAAAAAAGACCGGTTTTTTTGTTTGTGGAGTGAAGAAATCTAGATTTCAATAACATGATTAATGATTGCTATAATTCAATTTGCTTGGTTGCAAGGGACTGATGCGATTTGCTGTTGCTTGGTTACTTATTGTAAATGTTTTGCTGATTTACTACCATTTTGCTGCTGATGCCCCATCATCAGTTCAGATACACTGTACTGATACACAGGTATGATCAGTAAATAACTGAGTTTTATTGTCTGAATTGTAACCAGCATGGTGTTTAGTGGTAGCTATTCCTGGTTCTAACCCCGACTTTCTGTGATGTTAATTGGCCACCTCTTTTTCTATGTGGAGCTGTGCTTTCTTGCCTTGCATGTGCTGATGTACTGTGAGCCTTCATTTTGTTTGTACTTCTTTGTTTAGTGAGACGCTATCTGAATCTTCTACAAAGCGAAGATTTTCTCCAATATCTTCAACATCACTTGCTGCGTGCATGAAAGTCAATTCTCTCCATTCATCTTCTATTGTGCCGATGCTGGAAGGACATGTTCAAGTGGCTGCTGTGCAGATAACTCTGGAAAACACCCCTGAAAATTTAGGTTTTGGTGAGAAAATCCTTGGTGTGCTACTCTATAGTTTTCCATTTTGCTTTAGAGCAAACTCTGTAGAAGTCGTGATGATGGAACTAAATTTTGGCCCTATTCTAGAATTTCAGGGCAGGGTCCGGAATTGGTCAAAAAGGGCACTTTTTATCAAATTTCCTTCCAAAATCTGTGATTTTAAGCAAATATCAGTCAAAAAGGGCACTTTTCGCCAAGATTTAAGAAAGGCAGCATCCAATATTCGGACCCTTTTTTGTTCTAGAATAGGGCATGTAAATTCTTGGATTTGTTTAGGGCACAGTGTGGAGTACGCTTCCCTTGTCGTTGGAGCTGAATACATGCATATATCTATCTACTATGAATACATGTATCTATTAAGTGCACATAAATAAAATCTATTTGGCAACTTCATGCTCAGAATGATCCTTTTTTATTCTTGTGTAGTGTGAATTTTTTCTATTTGGATGATGTTCTCTGTTTAGAAGTTTTCTAGAATATTTCTGTTAGTTTAGAGTCGTGCATATTTTGCTTCTATTTCAATCTCTGACCTGGTCTGCTATCATGATCCAGGTTTTTGCTTGGTTTTGCAGTATGTATCTCAAGCACTTATTTGTTTTCTTTACGTATTTGCATAATAGGCGTCTCCTAATCTATTTTCATGCGTATCGGCGAATTCCTGATTTCCATTGTTTTTTCGTAGTACGGCGTAACTTTTAAGAAACTTAGCCATTCTGGGGAACTTGAAATTGAACGAAAAAAAAATAAAACAAAGCAAGATGAAACTTGCGAAATACATTGTAAAAAGGATTTCAATATAAACTCTGAGCAATGTATTATGTGCGCTGATGTCAATCATAACCAAGTTTCCATGCGGCGAAGTTTACATGCAGTAGAAAAGTCTTTCAAAGTTTTAGTTGATGCAGTTCATGTATACGTCGATAATAAAACTCGTTTTGGGATTGAATCTATTTCGTGCATCATGGGAACTCCAGGTTCAGAAAAATTCCAAAATATATTTTCTTCATTCATTTTGAGAATCCAATGTCAGCGAGTGCATGCTATATCGCTATGAACAAAAACAAACAATGCACGTCAGACTTAGCACATCAGACTCGCAAAACACGTTGAATAAAAAACGTTTTACATCAGAATGAATACTTGCTCTTTACGTAAATCAAAGAAACAGTCTACACGTATACCGAACTAGCATCTTCACTCATGACCAGATCGAACAACCACAAGGGAAAGAATGTTCGACTGACTCATATTTTTCTTTGTTGCGTGATGCATTAGGGTTGCTGGTGTAACTTACATGCGCGCATGCAATCGATCTCAGATCAGATTGATAACGATCAGAAAATATGCAAATGATCTCAAGGGTAAATACAAACATGCTGCCAGACGTCTGCCAGCTGGAAATAGGCTGAAAATAAAATGAATTGATGTGGTTGGTACAAACTGCAGGTCACAGGTTGTAGATCACAGGTCATAGGTCACAGGTCAGATTGCTGATAGATTTGTAAATCAGAGTTATCTAACATTCTATATCATTCACGTTTAACATTCTCTGAATCATGGGCTATGTTTACACGATCATTATCTCAGAACCAGGGACAGTTGATGCGAAGTTATGCGGACTGGTCTGAACTCGATTTCCAAAATCTGTCAAACCTGAAACATCTTACCTTGCCCTTTCCTGGCACCCCCCTAAAAATCAAAATTTTTCCCACCTGCTTTCCCGAAATTTGAAAAATCCCCCCCCCCCCCATTTCCAGACAGGGAGCGAGGACGCTATGCAAAATCACAATTATTGAAGAAAACGTCTATCCCTCCTATTTATTTCTTTAAGGTCAGAAACTTCTGCGGGAAGAAACTTTCAACTCAATTCGCGAAAGTTTTTTCCCGTGAAATACTTCAAATGGCCCATTCCGCGAAAGTTTTCCCATCAAAAATTTGAAAAAGGTTAATTCGAGAAAGTTTTCTCCTGCGAAATATTCGGAATTGCGAAAGAAAATCAATGAAAAAGAAAGGCTAAAGACTAAAGACATTCACATATTTTTTTTTTCTGCCCGGGCAACAAGAGAAGGGGAAGCGAACCAAGGAAGGAGCAGCGTTGTAATCATTGAAGATTAGCACTAGAAAAACATTGAAGCTAGACTTAAAAAATACTTTGTATGATTTGTCTTTCTTACAAAAATTCTGAAAAAGACCTATTCACGAAAGATTTTTCCTTCGAAAATATTTATGAAGGCCAATTCGCGAAAGTTTTTCCCGCGAAATGTAAACTTTTCGCGTCTTGGCTTATCCGCAAAAGTTTCTTCCTGTGATAGTTTCTGACCTTAAAGTATCCCCCCCCCCCCCCCCAATCAATAAAAAATCTGAAATACTTCCACCCCCTTACAAGTAGAGAGGGGAGGGTATCTGATCTCAAGTTATGCAGAACCGAACTGAGCAGCACTTGTTTGAGCTTGGTCTGCTCTTTGCCATCGAGGCAATGTTTCTGGCTACACGCGGCGAAAGCCCACCATGTGCTCATGATTACCACCTTCTAATAAAACTTGACGCTCGTCATTACACCTGTTCTTTTTTCAATTGAATGGTAGTTTGATTTTGTTCATCTGATTACTGATATTAGTCATGATAACTCTGACCTGTGGCCTGTGACCTGTGACCTGTACAACCGGTACAACCGCAGGTCACAGGTTGTAGGTCACAGGTCACAGGTCAGATTGCTGATAAAACAGGCTCACATGGCGATAGAAATAAAGTGTGGTTGCGGACGCAAAACTAAACATCAAGTTTGTGTGGCCTAAACCAGTCATAAGGAAAAAAATCAAAGGTTTTTTCAATGGAAGGATTGAACGAAAGTTGTCATACGGAAATAATCAATGTGATTAATTGGTCTTATTGCCAATTTTTAGTGTGGCAATTATGCCATTAATTTTGCCTGTGTGTGTGACATAACATGACCTAGATTTCACTTTACAGCAACCATATCTTTTTTCCATCAGGGTCACCAAATTCGTTACTACCGTTCTATGTTGAGTTGGGGTCCAGCCCATCCCATCTAGAAGCTGTGAAGTTAACTTTTGAAAACATTGATTCTCATGGTTCGTTCACTCGTGCCATGAATGTGTCCTGTGATGTATCATGCAGTACTAGCACCATGGTTCTGGATTACCACGATTTGTGCTGGATTAGCTTGCTGACTCCCATGTTTACTTCTGGCTCTATTCATCAGGTTCGTTTTGGGCATGATTCCAAAACTTTCGACTACTTTGACCATTTGTTGAAGAAATCTCTCTTTGTAAATAATGCTTATGTGTTATAGTTGTTTTTTTTCCCGGATTTGATTTTGGAAATGAAATTGTTGAAATTACAATGGGGAATTTTTTAGATGGCACCCGGAGGCCAGGAATTGTTTTTTGTGGATTGCCGTTGCTATGTGTTGCATTAAAATGTGTTGCATTAAAATGTGCTTTTACTAGAAACACAATTGCTGCAAACTACTCACTAAAGATACATTTGGAACTAACAGAAAACTCTTTAGGTACTTGTGGTTGCTGTATGCGCCATGATATTATGCTGTGTTCTTTTTCAGAGTCTAGATGATACTTCACAGTGTTCTGTGCATCTTGAACTGGGTGAAAGCTCACTGTGTGTTTCTCAAACAGCGATGCATACCCTTGTGCTCACTGGCCATGCATGGAAAAATATGGCACAGTCTTCGGAGGATCTGTTGCTGTTCAATCATTATTTGATTTGTAATGAGACAGAAGATGTTTTACATTTTGGACAGGTGAGACTTTCAGCTGTCAATTATAGTTAAGCACACAATTATTGCACCACTGTCACTCTTCTGTGTCTAAGATTTTCACAAACTCTGTATGACCATATGTACATCTGGATACTGTATTTTGAGTATTGCTATTTCAATATTGCTTTGGTTTTGCTTGGAAAAATGTTTTACTGCTTGTAAGTATTTGCTCTAAGTTTGTAAAAAATCTCTTGGTTTTTCAATCTGCAATGAGCTGCTAAAAGTACCGTGCTGACATTGAGTTATCAATTACATTGATGTTGCATGAATTGTGATGTTGGCTTAACGGGGCTGAAATACGAATTCAATCCCTGGCTGCTCTGGCTCACACCAAGGGTTAGCTTTAGTAAAAGACCCAACACAAATACCTTTTGGTGTGGTCTTAGCATCAGATCCCACTTTGCTGTTTAACTTGTTTCCAGGCTCTTTTTTATCTAAAAAGCATGTGATGCATAAGCTCAATTCTTGCGTATAGAATGTGCTGAACCAGTTCTTTTATTATCCTTGCATGATAAAAATTCACTTGCCTGCAAATTGCTTACTGAAGGTAAGACCCTACATAATGGTCAGGATACGCTACAACTTTGTAGCCACAATTCAGTTGTGCAACTGAATGCACTATGCCATGCAACTCACTCGCAACATGTTTCTGCCAGGATACAGCATGCATCAACTACCGCTCTCGCCCACTAATCACTGCACCTGATTCGTTGGCCGATAGCACCAACATTTTTGAAATCAAAGCTGTTTCGTTTTCTTGTGAGTTGCATGTGCTTAGCTTCCTGGTTGCCTGCATACAAACCACTGCAAGTTATCTGGTCGCCTGACCAGTCTGTTTTGTGTTTTAGGTCTAACTAGAGCTGGGTAGAATTGATCTGCATAAGTAGTTAAGGTTTTTGAGAGGAATCTGGTGATTCGAGTTTTCTTGATAGGTGTTTTAGAGCTAAAAGCTAATAAGTTGCCGGCCAAAGGTGCTGTTTATACTGACCCTGAGACTAACATTTGATGAGGGTTTTGTGTAAAGGCTCTGTTTTATTCACTATTCAGTCAGAATACCCATCCATATTCGCTAGTGTGTCCACCACAGCTGACTCATTAGGTGATATGTGTTGGTTCTGGTAATTCAGAATGTATGGTGGTCCTATTCCATCAAACGGCCTCTATGAGTAAAGGAATCTGGTGTCAAGCACTGCGAAGGTGATCTGTGGAATTGGACCAAGCAATAAAGACTTTTCGTTATCCGGGTCATGGTAAATGGATGATTTGAGAGAACTATGTAAAGAACCATTTCTCTTTGCATGCTTTGTTGGAAATGCCTCCTTCATTGCTGTGGTTCTCTATTAACTCGTGCTTTGATCATTTATCTATCACCAGGCAACTTTCGCTGTTGGAATATTTCAACAGAAACAGTGTGGTTGCTCTGTACTAAGTCAAGTCTGTATTACTGCTCATGCCCTTGGTGTTCAATAAGTAGCACTGTCGCTTTGTGCTCTTTTGCTAGTAGATCAAATAAAATGAAGGTGTGCCAACATTGTTGACCATTGGAATTAATGGCCATAAGAAATTATCTCAAATTAATGAAGTTGGGAGAAGCCCTTTAATATTCCCCTCTGTGAATAATTTTTTGATAAGAGTATAGTTATTATCTATTTCTTTGTGTGGTCTAATTTTCAGGTGGATTCGGATGAAGATATTGTGATTCAGAGTGGGCAGTGTGTTCCATACAGTTGGTCGTCCTGTATTCAAAAGAAGTTGCATCTGTGCATAGAGCAGATTGGAGATTGGAAATGGACAGAACCATTTGATATTGAGACGAAAGGAATTGTGACAAGACTTTTGCATCATCATGGATATGTGTCCAAATTGGTAATCGAAGTCAAACCCTACGGAGGAGTGCAAACTCAGGTTTCTTCGCTTGTTGATGCATCTTTTATGTTTCTATTTAAACGTTTTCTGTGGTTGATGTGAAACACATGGGGTATTTCTTTATTCTTGTCCACTATTGTAAGAATTCTCGCAAATGAGATATGGGATACGTGCATGTGTTATCCGTTTTGGATATAGTTTCAAAATTTTACCACGGCTCATAGAAGGGCTAATTCCAGCCTTCTGTTTCTGAAGGTAGAGAACAAGAAAACACTTTCTAGTAATTTTCTGATAGAACATAACCTTTTTTTGACATTCTTTCTTAGAATGCGACTCCTTTTTTTTCTTGCGTCAGATCAGGGCACCAGCACTATATTATTGTAATTTGCATTTGATAGTGTTGTTGTGAATTTCTTTTTGTTTTGCTGTACTTCAAGGTAATTGTTCGTGGTTGTTGCTCCATGGTGAATAATCTGGACTTTGATGTTGTCGTGGAATTGATGACTCAACAATCACAACTTACTGGTCCATTACAGCAACAAGTCATTACAAATGTGAGTGTTTGGGTTTATTTTATATGCTAGCCTTTTATCAGTCGGATGGGTTATTGTCCCTGTTATATGGTTGGTAATAAAAGTGATCTTTTGATGATGCAACATAGGATCAAATACAGGGACATACATTATGGTAAACGTAATTTGCTACCAACTAAAGTTTTGTCTGAGAAAGAAAGTTCCTGTAAAAAAATGACATCTAGTTGGTTAAAATGAAACTGCTTGAAACTTTTCTAAATCGCTATTTGTTTGATACATTTAGTTGGTTAGCTGAGAGTTGTTTACTGAGAGTACTGTATCGATACTCTAGTGTATGTAATGTTTAGTCACATGTTGTTGGACTCCCGGTTTTGTGCAAGAATCCTGCAAAATTAGTTCTGTCCATCCTTCTGTTTGTTGGTCCTCCCATCTAGCGCTCTATGGATTTTTCTCATACCGTAGTGCTTCGATTAAACGCCCCCTCGAATAAACGCCCCCTTGAATAAACGCCCCCCTTTTTCAGGAGAGTTTTCAATAAACGCCTCCCTCTATTAAACGCTCCCCTCGAGTAGACGCCCCCTCTAGAGGGAACGTTTATTATAGAGATACACTAACTAACACATGTAAAACTACATTATTACTCCATTTTTGAGGCTTTAATTTCTTGTAGTGTATGGAAAAATGAAAAAGATGATGTTTACAATGATATTTACATGTAATCTAGAGATTTCATTAATATATGAAGTTTATACGTAAGAAAGAAAGAAGAATTTCATACAAATGTAATAGACGCCCCCCTCTTTTAAACGCCCCCTTCGAATAGACGCCTCTCTAAAAAGTCCAAAAATTTAATAAACGCCCCGGGCGTTTGATTTAAGCTTTACGGTAGGTAGTATCAAGATAGAGAACGTATCCTCAATTGAAGCAAAGCTATCAAGCCAGATTTTGTTTAAAAAATTTTGGTCTATTTGCACATGCAATTTAATTTCCAAAAATGACTATTTTTAGTGTTTTTCCAAAATATTTCAAATTCCCTTTCTTTTTTGCAATTTTTGGTGTCAAACTTAATGGCAATTTTCGTTATATGATGGATCATGCGTCTTATTTGAAAATAGATCTTGCTGGCCTTGGAAGTGGCGATTTTTTTCGCAAAAAGTGGTCATTCTTATGGTGTCGTGGTCTTGACATAGTAGGTGTGTTTTTGATTATGATGGCTTTCAGTACATCTCTGGCATTATTCGTTTGAGGCAATGATCCATGTTTAAATTTGTAGAAGTTCACCAATTCTGTGATTTGTTTATTTTGTTATCTTTCTTTATGATAAACATGTTTACTCCTGAATTTGGTTGCATTTTCATTTTTGTTCTGACAGTTCTGATTATATCTACCGATGTAGCATTTGAAATTTTTTCCAGATTGTTATGTTGCAATAGGTTTTCAGATATCTGTGAGAGCCCCATACAAAAGAGACTTGTTTAATGAATGGTTTAATTTTCTTCTCCAGTTTTTACTTCTTCACAAATCTTTGTAATAGGTACCTGTAACGTTTACCATTCCTGCCTCAACTTCTCGCCCTTCAATGACCATGTGCCCAACTTTCATGAAATCTGTTCGAGTGGGTGTGTTACAGGAAGGAGATGGTGCAGTCACAGAAACAGCGGCGCTTTCAGATCCTGTGCAATATTCTATGACATTTGTTGAGAGCGAAAGTAGAATTATCAAGGTATGTGCTTAATGATCATTTGTATACCAATTGAAATAGTGTTGAAAACGTCAGCTGTTGATGTTAACTGTTGACCTATGATAAGCTATTACTGTTTGGACTATTGTCGTGCGTTCATCTACAACTAAAGCAAATGCTTTTTTGACAGCTTTTTTTATAAGAAGGATTGTTAGTTTTGGTACAAAGCATTATGAGTTGCCACGTGCTTCAAATCTTCTCATGTTTTTCTTATTTTTTTTTGCTCAAGATCTTCTAGGCATGGCAATTTAAAGAAATGTATTTGTCTCTCTGTTTGTAGCTCCCTGATAAACATGAGGACCTTATCTGCTGGCTCACTTTTTCAAGAAACTCAGCAATACCTGATCAAATCCTGCTTACAATATGCCCATTATTCATCATTCGCAACCACCTGTCAGAACCAATCACTACATCGATGACAGCTCGAGACAATGAGGAAAACGTGAAAGACATAGTGCCTGGTTGTGGCCGAGAGACTCAGGTATGTGTTTTGCAACGTTGTCCCTTCAGGTTTGTCTACTTGTCTTATATTTTGCAAAAAATATTTCTTATCTATTTCATATTCCTGAAATTTTCGGTGGTTTGTTGGAACCTGCCATCATCAGCCGGATGCAAAATACAGACAAAATTATGACGGTTAAATGTAACATGTTTTTTGGAATTACCAAAATGATAAGATTATAGTTTTAGATGGTTTAACCAGGCTGCTGGGCCTGTCGAATAATGGTCGACAACCCATTGTCATTATCAATTTTTCAAATTTAGGGGAGAGAGGTGTAGTTTTGCCTCAATCCCCTTCGATTTCTTCGACTAAAGGGAGATCAAAGAAATGCATTGCACAGAAAGACGTTGTCCTGCCATGCTAAACTTGCAGATATTACTGACTGATTTTTATTCCTTCTATTTAATCATAGTTGCTGGTTTCCACGAAGCAAAAAGTGGATGTGGCTCTCTCTTTTTTGCTGAGTTTTTGTCGCATTCCCCTCATGTTCCTGTAGGTAGTCTTATGAGTACATCTACACGGTGAAAGCAAGATTCTGTGCTATGGTTCAGTGATTGCTAGAGTTTATATATTCCTCTATATTCGTAAATTGTTCCTTTTATGGTGCACCATTCATTTATATGCTTGATCTGCAGTTGTAGCTATGCTGTCGTTTTTCAGCTCTACAATATGTTTGATGCAAGATGGTATCACTTATCTTTCTTGTTGCTTGGAGCGCAAGAAGAATCGCGGCCTGCTATACCATTGAATACTTCTCAGCATGAACTGGCTCCAGATCCAGACGATGTTGAGACAAAGCTCAGTTCTTCTGACTGGCCATATTTTGTTTGTGAGGCCGGTGATGGGTATGCTTTGTTTTTTAATTTTCGCTGCTTCTTTGCTTTCAGTTGTTTAGACTTCGCTTTGTTTTGTTCGCATTGGCTACATGTTTTTTTTATAAGCATAACGCTTATAAGCATATTTAGGCTTGGCTTTTTTTGTTTTGTGTTCAAAACATTCACAATCTTTTATTTTTAAGTAGGTCAGTTGCTGAGCAGTGAAGTGTTGCTCAAATAAACCAACAGCGACGATATTTCATGCTCTGTCTTTTGCGTTCGATTCATGTTAGAACTTCATGTGATAGAAACTAATTTAACTTTATTGACCCCTACCATCTTTGCAGCATGTTTTCATATTGACTTGAGCGACTGATTTCTGCTTTTCTGACTTTTTATATGATTTAGCTAAGCACGTTTCCTGGGGTTGGTAGCATCAGCACAAAAAATTTTGTGGGCATATTGGTACCTGCATGTGGTGAATATTAGGTCTAGATGCACTAAAATCGTTGTTTTCTGGAAGTGTAAATTGCAATACCAACAAAAATGGATACAAACGACATTGACTGAAACTTTAGCTGATACTGCAGGATGATAATAAACACAAAAATGATTTTAAAAAAATGATCATTGCGTCATCATGTGATGACAACATTACTAAATGACGTCATTTTTTGATTTTCGCTGAGGTCAGCAGTTTTTCGAAGGTAGCAGCACTGGCACAAAGCCTTTTATTCAGGAATAATGTATCATTTTCACATACACTCTTTTTTCTTTATAAGCATAACGCTTATAAGCATACTGAGGCTGGGAACCTTGAAAAATTAAGCATAAATGCTTAGCATACTTCGAGCCTCAAGCATATCGCTAAGCATATCTTACGGCTCAATTCGGAAAAATTTATGTGTATTGCATTTTGCCTCAGCAAAATTTACCCTGCGCTTGTAGAAAAAAGAGTGTACGTAATGTTTTAGCTTTACTTTGATATGCTAATCATAAGCTACATCCAACGTTATAAAAAAAAATACAATGATTCAAAGTATGAATATGCTGACGACAGCATCAAATGGTTAATAATTTACAGTAAATTTGGAACCTACACATCGGAAGCTAGTTTGGTACCAAATTTTAGCTTTCAAGCATGAGTACTTGAAAATTTAAATGGTGGGCAGTTTTACCACCCCCAGCCCAACCCCGCCCCCCCTGAATAAGGTACGCATATATTTTGCTTTATTCTTTTATAGTATATTGCATAGTAGTTCACTATAATACATAAGTATTCTTAGTAGTTGTTGTTGAGATGGAGAAATTCATGCTACGTGAAAACGCGAGAAAGAAGCATGCATGTCCAAAGGTCCAGTTTTTGAGCAAAAATTTGTGTATTGCTGGTTCTCTCTACTCTGTTTTTTCTGCTAATGATGTACCGTAGCTTTTGCGGGTAATGAATTTTACAACTTTATTTCTCAAACGTCGAATAGTCATGCCTATGTAAAAACTGTCACAGTTGCAGCAAGATGCTTTATACACCACGTTTGATGAATCAGAGGCCGCTCAATCTTTATTAACTCAGCTCATTTTTCCGTTACTAAGACCCAATATCGGCTTCTGATTCATCAAATGTGGTGTATAAAGCATCTTGGTTGGACTATGACAGATTTTGCATAGGCATGACTATTCGACGTTTGAGAACACGAAACAGGGAGCATTTTTCAGCGATGACTTCCCCATCATCCTTCTCAGCCAATGCCGATCATACCACTTTATTTCTCATCCTAGCAAAGAACTACCTACGCCTCTTTCTCATAAAGTCAACTACAAAAGCAATTCTGAAGTGTCAGAAGACTTGCCTATTGGTTCATCTGATTCTGATAAATGGCAAGAAGCTGAATTAACATGCCATGTTATGCACCGTTGGCCAAGACTCCCCTCTCTGGTTGTTGACGTGAAACCCAGTGTTATTATGTGGAATGACGCTGGAATTGATCTGTATGTGAAGAGCATTGACAGTGGACAAAGCAACTTGTTACATGCTGGTCAAAGTACATCAGTGTTTCATCTACGTGTATGTTACCTTGCTTATCTTGTATTTGTCGCCGTCTGTTGATGTTCTAATGATTTGTGTTTGGTAAATTTTTGCCAAAATTAAATGTTTTGTTTCAGTTCAAATGGTTGCCCCTTTGGGAAAATTATTTCTATCTTAGCAAAAGACATTGCATAGCCAGAGGGCGGCAAACTTAGGCTGCAGTTTTTGTGTGCGATAAGCAGATAATTGCTTTCGAAGTTTGTAACACTAACTGGGTTGTGATATGTCTGGAACGAGTTTATTCTTAATTAAGACTGTCTAAATTTGTAATTTTTTTCTTTTAATAGGTGGCGTGTATCTTTTAACTCGAAAGGAATGATCAGTTGTTGAAAGGGTCAACTTTTTTTCAAAATCAATTTAGCATAAAATTTGTTCTTTCTTGTCGGATGTCTTTGTTTACTTCCCGAGCATGATGAATAATTTAAAGCCTGTTTGTCGTTAGGAAAGTGATGTTTCTCTCTGATTTTGAACTTTTTAAGTAAATTGTATTTGTTTTAGAACGGATTTGTATTTGGACTGGCTCTTGAGCATGGTGAGATTATTTGGGGAAGTCCAGCAGAGCTGTCGTTCGACGACAGTCCATCCGAGAAAGTGAAAACAGGTGCACTTGGTATTGGACAGTCAAGCCACTGCAGCATTGTTGACTCATTGGGACGTGCTTGCTATCAGTTCGCTATTTGTCACAGACTTCGGCTCGGCATCCATGTAATTCGTGTCAAAGAACGATATGCAATTCATAATTTAGCTGATGTCAATCTGAAATGTGCCTTCGTCATGCAAGATTCTATTGATGGTGAATCGGTAAGACGCTCTAGTGGCTCTTTTTGGACTTCTAGTTTAGCTGTAGAGTCCTGTGAGGGGTGTCTTTCCATACGTTCTTCCATCAGTCAACGATTGTTTTTTCCAGATGTTCATTAGATTTTTCTGGAATGTGTCATGAAAATCAATGTTGAAAAAATTAAATTCAATTTGAAGGTAGCCATTTATATTCAAAAATGTGAACTTTGAAGGCTTTTCGAAACATTTTTCTAAAATCTCATTGCTTTTTTTACATAATATTTTATGGGAAACTATTGAGCAATGGTAGTTCAGTTTTGGTATGGGCTTTCGTGACCAAAAATTGTCATTTTGACTACTTTTATGTTCTGCATGTGTATCAGGTTCGGAGAGATGCTCTCAAGCACGGTTAATTCTTAGGGGAAATTGTGCCCATCCTCCTCCAACAAGCATCAGACATTTTGGAACCTCTACCTGCTGTCGTAGAACTCGATTTTCTTGGCATCTATCTTGCAATATTTGCAGGAGCGACCTTTTTCGTAGCTTTCATGATGTGGCGGTCATATTTCTATGGTTGATACATTGTCTATGCCTCTGTAAGTTTCCTACTATTTGCTGTATTCAGTGTTGATAATCTATTCACTGTAATCAATTACAAAAATCTTTGTTTGTATGCAGACTCTGAATGCTACAGCCGCTACAGACGTAAATACTGCTTCTATGAAATGTTGTCCCGTCGTGAACTTAGATGGCCATGTGTCCAGTACATCCGATCTGCCTCCGTGTCTGTCTATGTTTCTGGAATTACAAATGGACAGTGGATCAACATTGAACCTCAACAAGCAATGCGTTTTGCATCTCTCTGAAGATCACCTTCGAGAGTGCATTGTATTGCAACATGGTGGTTCACAATATCCGATGGTTCTGACGTCATCACAGCTAGATGGTGTCATCCACATCTTCATAGATGGTGACAAGCATCCCATCATGGAGCTTCGGAATCGCCTGAGTAGAGGTCTGGTACTGAAAGAAGTGGAAAACAATTCTGCTGCTCAAGGAAACGTTCGCCATCAAGTGCTCACCGCTGACAAGAATGGTCTCATCATCCTTCCAATAAGTCAGTCTGTGTTCTACCAGCCTCGTGCTTTTAAAGCTGTCTTTCCTAAAATGGACCAGGTTCCGAA
>JAOBRC010350905.1:0-12848 GCA_027575255.1 Scolionema suvaense
TGCGTAAGGTCTTGCACAAGGGGCAAAACCACAAGTCTGAACCTGAAAGAGTTTCGGGTCGCAAGTACAGATCGAGACAGGAAGTGATGCTCCTCCGGACAGGAAGCGAAATGATATCACAAGCTTCCTCAGATATGGAATACATGCCACACGTATCGCAAGAGATCCGCATGCGAACAGAGCAGGAAAACATATTTTGGATTCGAGCCGATGTACCTTTCAGTTGAGTGCTAAAGTCAAACTCAACATTCTGACGGGTAGATATACATCTTGCAATTGCTATCAAAAAGTTGGTAGGAAGTCGCTTAGTCGTATAGGAAGTCGCTTACTGAAATATAGCACTTTGGTGATAGTCTGCAATAGTATAAATCCACGTCAGGCAGCTTCCAGACTTATTTTACATGGTTTACTGTTGACACAAGAACCATGGCATTCCGACTTGCATGGTTAAAAGTCTTAAAGCAATATACCCGTCCAAAATGATATTCTACCCGCTGATAGATCTTGCAAAATCATGAATACTGGTTCTTATTTGGGTAAAAATCTTAAGCGGTTCTTCTTCAATGTTGCTTCAAAGTTTGATATTTTTCACTGTTGATGTGCCTCTCAATTCAGCTCATCAATGACGTCATCTAAGGTTAATAGCTTTTCTTAGCAACTGAGCATTTCAAGGTTTTATGTAAACCTTAAAAGCAACATATTGCACTTGTATTTCAGATAAAGCAAAAGAGGTTTACTAATCATTGCAATGAAGAGCAAACCAAGAAGAAATGATGGGACCTTCTTCTTCTTCTTCTTCGGAGTCTTTCCTCAGGTTGGCCTGAGCACACTCTGTAGGCAGGTGCAGACAATTTGATCTAGATGATCTTCCAGACGTCTTTGACCAGTTACCAGCCTATTGAGGGTGTTGGACTGATAATGTCCCTACAAGTTCAAGGTGTAGAGAATTGGTCTACTTTCACTGGCCCTGCAAGATAGCACCCCTTACTTCTCAACTGTCTCTGGCTATTGCTCCTTCTACACTGGCCACTCTTGCTGCTAGTTGCATAGCAAATCACTTCTGCTACCTTTGATCTACATCTTCTACAGTACTCCTTCTTGATCTGAAAACCTACTTTCAACCTTCTAATTTCCTTCCTAAATCTAGGGTACTCAAACTATAGATGTAGTGCTGCTCGGGCAGAAACAGTAGCTAACTGTAGCATTCCGGTGCAGCTTCTGCACCGAGGATGAATTTCGCTATCCGACTGAGGGTTGGAAGATCTGGCTTAGAACAGAAGGCAGGTTTGAAGTCTGATATATTGTGGGTCCTTCTGAGTTTAAGCAGGGCTGAGCACACAAGTAGGCGAGCTTTGTCATTGACATCAGAGCACTGATGGCATGTCATATCCGTCTGGCTCTCCTTGTAATTGGTCTTTAGCTGTAATGTTCCTGTTCTTCAGGCTTCTCAATCTTGCATTTAGTGCCCGCGCGAAGGACAGTGTACGTCAGCAGAGCTGCCCGCGCGATAGATTATTTGCACACTGAAGTACAGTCATACGAGATTAAGCATAGAAGAAATTTGAGTTTCCAGGGAACTCATGCAACCGGGGGATGTTTCAACCCATGAACCCCGAACACTAGGGATCAATCATTCACCCGGCCGTAGTGCAGGATGACCCTTATAGTACTTTAGTTGCAGATATACTTTGGCTTCAAGACATTTTTATTTTACATTAGTCTATTTTGGGACTGTAATAATACTATATGATGCTCACGGGCATGCGCAGGTTCTCATGAGCGTCTAGCATGATTTAATCCACTTGCGCATAATGTTGCCGTAATAAAGATGTTATGTAAAGGGCATCTTTATTCGCTGCACGGATCTTACACCAGACTTTGGGCACCATATCCAAACCATTTTCTTTTTTCTACATGGTAACCGATGCACGTTACTCCCCACGACTGAAAAGTTGCTAGCTTCACGCTGTTTCCCTTGGCTGACATGTTTGACATATGGAGACAAGACTGAACATGTTCGTCGAACATCGTTCACTATAAATACTAGGCGTTCTTTTCCGTTCTGCTCATGCAGATTATGGTAATTAATAGCGTGCTAAACAGCTTACATTCAATCGAAATTGATCGCAGCTGGTGTTGATTTCGGAACCTTGGCAGACGGAGGAAGTGCAAAGACAATTCATATATATTCTCAGATACAGCTATGAATGAAATAAGTAGCCTGCGCGATTTTCCAGTACACATCACTGTTGCCTGCGCGATCAATCACTCATATTCTGACTTTGCCTGCGTGCCAGCGTGCACGCTCGCGATCGCGCGGGTCTATTTGAGAAGCCTGGTTCTTATGTGAAAAACTGCACATGCCTCTCTCCTTGGCAGGGTATCTAAGAATGGCTCCCTGGTGATGCTTGTTTTGGTGTGGTGCAGTCTGGACAGTTTCTTAGATGATCTGAGAAAGTTTAAAAAGTGTGAGTTAGTATTCGTCTATTCAGGACTTGCTGTTTCTAGAGCAACTTGGACTTGGTAGCTACTAGGTTGAGGTCTGTTCGCAGGTCATACATTGCTTAAAGTGACAGCACTTGGTGCAAGAAGCAGGTTTTGTTTGTAGGGAAGCATTTGATCAGCTGGTCAAGCACTTGGCTACTTAAAGATATATTTTCGGTAGTCCTCCCCACAAAACCTTCCACAGATACGCGAGGATTCGCTGATCGACTCGCACTTCCATAGCTACGCACCCAGTCTCGCCTATGCAATTCAATTGTATCTGTTCTAGTTGTTCTGCGCATTTCTTCTCCAAGGACCAGGTTTCGCCACCATATAGGACTGCAGGTATAATGCATGTTTCGATCAGATGGAGAAGAGTGGCAGGACAGTGTGAAAGGACAGCATCACTGGCAGTAGCAATGGATACGTCTAACATGCCTTTAGCAGTTTGCTGTTTGGTTTGAATTTGGTTATCCAGTTTACCAGATGACGTGATTTGTTCACCAAGGTACCTGTAGGAAGAGCATGTTTGGAGCTTTCATACCCAGTGAAGTCAGCCTGCTTGGGCCCCCTTACTAGATTTTTGTTCTTCTCCTGGCTAATCACCACGTGCCACCTACGGGTAAATTGGTAGACTCTGCATGTGCTGCATGTGCTGCAATTGTTCGGGATTGTCTGGCACAATAGCAATGTCATCCATCATAAGAAGAGAGTGGATAATCAGATCTGCATAGGTGGTACCATGAGTAGTTCTGCGGAGCTCATTCTCACATTCATCGATTAACATGGCAAATTCGCATACAGAGAGCACACTTCCTTGCCTGAGGCTTTCATCTACGCTGATCTCTATAATGCTGCCATATCGAGTTTTAGCTGCGGAACGCATGTTATTTGTAAGACTGTAACATGCCCTCCACAATTTTCCTGATATTCCTTCTCGCCAAAGAAGATAGAAGACAGACGCATGCCACACTTTATCGTAAGCTTTCTCCAAGTCCAGAAAGGCAGAAAAAGACTGTGGTGATGTGGTGATTCCATGTGTAAGTCGTGTACAATCTTCGTGATCAACTGCTTCATTGCTGCCTGCTGGGAAGCATCCGGATGTTGTGGCAGCTTGATCAGATGCCTAAGCTCGTTTTTTGGTGGAGAGACGGAGTTCTTCAGATGGTTCAAGGTGGTTTGGTTGGTCTGTTCCGAGGGGAAACTTCTAGGTGTGCCAGTTCCAGGCTGCAGCTGCAGCGGTTGGTGGTAAAACCTACACCTTGGTCCAAATCGGCAAAACCCCTGGTCCTGGAAGGCACATGAGACCACTGTTTGAATATTACTAGCAGCTTGCTCTACAGAAGAAGGATGCATGAGGACAATGTGGGAAGGACTATCTACGTCGTGGTTCGCCTGTAATTTGTTTATCTTCCAGCCAGATTTTCCTATGAGAAAGCTGATCACGCCTTTTGGCAGGTATATGCTTTCAACACTTACTGCTGCCTTGGAAGGCTTCTTGGCAGGTCTGGCTCCAAGTCTATTGTCAGGACCAACACTATCCCGTCTAGGGCCACTGCTTGCTTTGGAACTGCATGCTTTGTTATTTTTGCTTCCATTTGGAAGAGTAGAATTCGAGATGCCAGGACTACTCTGATGACTTTTCCACTCTGTGTGTTCATTGA
This sequence comes from Scolionema suvaense, assembly GCA_027575255.1. Taxonomy (NCBI): domain Eukaryota; kingdom Metazoa; phylum Cnidaria; class Hydrozoa; order Limnomedusae; family Olindiidae; genus Scolionema; species Scolionema suvaense. The sequence goes on from JAOBRC010350905.1 coordinate 4,149, forward strand.
TTGTAGTAGAATGATTTGATGAGTAGTGAGCTTTGGTCGTGGCCACTGAGAGTGGGTGGTTAGCAATGGGGACCCTGTTGAAGTCAACACTTTGGTCGCTCAGGTTTGCCTCGGGTGCCTCGGGTGGTATCTCCACTTGCACAGAGTAATCATGATCGATGGCTGTGTGCCATGGAGGTGGTCCAGAAAAGGTACTGATGGCTGAGCAAATTCTTTTATGTGAAGTTCTTTCTGTTTCTTTCCTTTGCCGCTTCAACCCTTAATGTAAGAGAAACAATTCGTTGTTCTTTCTTGATATTGGTTGGTTGTAATTGCTGAATCATTGTGTCATCCAATTTAATTTTATTTTGCAGTTGCTGGCAACGCTGTTCTAGGGTTACAATCGAGTGCTTGGCTTTCTCCTCTCCTGTTTTTAATGTTAGTTGATGTTCCACATCCATTTTCGAGATATTCGAAATTAAATCCTTGATGGTAGATTGCAATGCTTCTAACTCTTTGGATAGTTGTTTTGATGGTGCATTCCTTCCTTTGCAGTTCACTGGGGCAGCGACCTCTTGGGGCAGATTTTGGTGCGCATGATCATGTGGGAGGTGTGGGTCGTTTGGAGGGCTGTTCAACTCAGGGAGGGTTTGACTTTTTGTAGAGTATACTGCTTGGTCTATTAATGGTGTGTTGGCTTCGGCCGAGTTTGCTGCTGGGTTTGATGCATTATCAGCTGGTTGAAGGTTCTGCTTGGTCTGGCGAGATATAGGTCTCGGTGGAGTTTGCTGCTCGGTCTGATGAGGAATCTGCTTTGGTGGGGTTTGCTGCTCAGTCTGACGAGGAATTGGCTTTGGTGGAGTTTGCTGCTTCCTCTGGTGTCGGAATGTTGATTTCAGGGCTACGAAGATCTGTATTGCAAATGCTAGTTTCTGCGAGGTGCGGCTCTGGACAGTGGCTGCTGGGACTGAGAGAACCATTACGTTTCCCAAGGATTTCTATGCAATCTCTACATAGCCACTCCGAGATGGTGGTTGCCTCCGGTTCTTTGACAGAACCACAGTCATAGTGTGCCCAATTCCCACATGCATCACACCTTATCATCTTTTTACTGTTCTTTCTTCCACAGACATACAGGCAGCACTTAGGGCGGTTTTTCAGCTCTGCCAGTTTACTGTTCCACTCTGCTTCCTTGTGTATCTCTGCCCATCTATGAGGCATAGAGTTCCTGTCAGTACAGTTTAGACTGCGGGTACAGGTTTTAAGTGAGTTGATTGGCTCATGACATAGAGAGCTGATGGTAGATGGCGCTTCCTGGGTAATCTCAGGAGAATCACTTGGCACACGAGAGGGAGTAGATGACGGGTGACTGTTGTTTTTGCCGATTCGAGAAACCGTAGCTGGTAACTTGAGCTTTGCTCTTGGGGACCAGGGCCATGGTACTGGTTTGTGCATGATCGCCAATCGGTTGCGGTGTGCGGTTCGTGGCAGGTGATGGTTCTGATGCAACTTTTATCATCTGGAATACCCCTGGAAAATCAAGACTGTTGAGGCAAAGGATCTGTTGCAAATTAGAGACAATAATTTCATAAGTGGTTGTGCTCAGGTTGCAGGTACATAGCCGGCCATGGTCAGTCATCACCACTGTGCTCTTCCGGTAAAGGTTTTTAATTTTCTTTAGGAGGGTAGCACTAGTATTCAAAAAGTATTTCCTAACATTGACTTTCCCTATCCTATCCATCGTGCCGAGTTCCTTGGTCAGATGCAGGGATAGTTGCTACTGCTGCAGTAGGTGGAGGGGTATGTGTGATAGGTTCCAGGGTGATTTCTCAATAGGGATCCTGAAGAAGCTAGCACTGACGGTAGCTAATTCCTATCTATCTATCAGCTGTTGGTAAACTCTGAATGCTGCGAGTTATAGGTCTGACTCTTAAGAACTGTCTGGCTAGCAGAGCTGCTGACACTCTAATGGTGACCTAAATGGTGGTCTAACTTTCCAAGGTGTTTACAATTATATGGTGTTCTGAAGTGTTCCTAGTCTGAAGGTTTAGGTCTTGAGCTAACTAGTATAAATGCTGGGTGGACACCTACACTGTACTGCACTGCACTGTGCACTATCTAGTCGCTTGCAAGCCTGACTTCCTTCCGACAAGCTGACAAGTCTGTCTTAGTCTTTCCATTGCATCCAATCTTTCCACTAAACAAGTCTTTTAAATCTTCTTCGTCTTCTTCCTTTTAATCTTCTTCCTCTTCCTTTCTCCGCTATCTAAATTCTTCCAATTCCTCTTTCAGTCTATTTGAAGCAGACGGTCTCTGTGCCCGATCTTTGCACTAAACACGTCTTCTAAATCCTCTTCTTCTCTATCTTCTTCTTCTTCCGAATCCAAATCCAAATCCTTTTCCAGTCTATTTGAAGCAGACGATCTTCTTTATCAGTGAAGTGATGATGGCTGGCAGCTGACGCTGGCTAGGTACTTGATGTTCATCGAACTTTCTTTCTTTCCTCTTATCCTTGTTCTTCCTCAGAAGTCTTCTTCGCCCAGGCCGCAAAAAGATAAAAATATATGTAAAAATAAAAGTGTCTGTAGAAAATGCCTAACTAACAAACCAAAATTTAAATTTTCCTGTCAAAAAGAGCGTGCTTCGTCGTCGCGCACTTGGTCTGACCAGGTAGCAAGTCAAACTTCTCCTTGGCCTAGAAAGCAGATATCTCTGGAACTACAACAGCTTTTTCCATGAAATAAAATGCTTCGGTCATGTTTTTGAAGGCAGTCTTATCATGCCCAAAATGATTTCAGATGTGCATATTGCTTTAAAGGAACACAATCGCCAAATCACTGTTTGCAAAGACTCATGGTAAGCCACGGAAACGGAAATGAAAAAAGTCACCATGCAAAAATTAGCATTCCAAACGATATTATTCATTAAAAGTTCTATATTTCCTACAAATTCGAGGTTTCTTATTTAGTCGGCAGGACTCGGTAGAATTCTTGGCAGAGGAAATGCATGATTATCAGCTGATCCAAAGGAGAGGCATACGTGATTACCAGGCAGTTTCAGACAGTGAGAAGTCAGATATTTTCATTGTTACTACTGCCATCACAGGAATTTCGAGTCCTTCAAATACACAATTAGCTAAGTCATTAAATAATCAGCTACTGAACTAATTCTCCTAGTTGCAGATGAGGACAGCTGATAACAGAATACGCCTCTGTATTGCATTGCAGGAGAAAGGCCTAATTAGGGTATGATCAGTGATTGCTGCCGAGAGCCGAGAGAATTTTGATGGTAAAAATGAAATCTTTGAAATGCAGCATTGCTGAACAGAAAATCAGAATGACATGAAACTTCATACATATGCCGAACTATTCATCTGCTCCCCATCAATCATGTAAAAATCTGAGACGTTGTGTTTCTTTAACAACAACGTGTAAAGAACTAGTGAGCAGTTTTACAATGCACTGACTACTTCAGCCAAAACCTGCAATTTTACTGCAGCGGCCATTCGATTTACTCCAATACTGACGACAAGATTTTGTGAAGCTTCTGTCCCAATGAAAAGAAGGCCAGGGAAGCTTGGCTACTAAAAATCTGATTTTATGGATATTGTGCAAGAGGAACTTAGAAATGGGAACGTTTTTGTGTTATTCGTGCGACAGTAAGCTGTTTGACTTTTACTTATCTTTCTGCCGGAGGATCTCTCTAATGGGAATTAAGATGTGAGCAGCACATTAAGTTTCCGAATATCAAAACAGGATTATAGGGATCATCTCCAATTAATTTCACTCCCGTGACGGCGTGGTACTAATGAAGTAGAGGGAGACACTCCAGGTTGTCCTCCTGTCACCTGTTGTCTCCCTCTGGCTTCTAAGGATTTCTATTGAAATTTTGGTCATGCTTGCTGTTTTGGAGAGCGTTCCCGAGGGAAGTTTACCGGGAGCAACGATAGTTCGAGGGACTTTTAGCACGAGTAGCGGTAGTTCTGCTCCCGCAGCAGCAGTAGGTCAATTCCCACTGTACAAGTGAGTAGCAGTAGCCCAGCTCTCATGAGTGATATGAGTGATCTGACTAATCTGATTGTAGCGGTAGTTTTAAAACCGCAGTTTGCAACGATGCTGATAGCGAGAACTCTCAGCGGCGTTTGCTAAATTCCTGAGCAGCTTGAAAATCTGTGGTAATTTGTGATACTGCATGCCATACATTGTATGCATGACTGACAAAAGTGCCAGGTTTTCTGTCACAGATTGTCACTAAGTGGCAGAGCCAACTGTCATCTTATCAAGTAGGTTGATTCAGAGCGGTAGTACTTTTCTTGCGGGAGTTAGTCAAAATGTGGATCAGCTTGAACAATCAGCATTTAGTGCTACAGAAATGTGTAGTATTTAATTTTATATTTTTACATATTGTACTGTTCAATTTTCTTTATAGCAGCTGTAAGCTCATTGAAATATCAAAAGAAACTTTAAAAAGTTAATATTTTAGGACTCAGAATGTCCTAAAACCTGTTTGCGATAACATCAATTTTGGAAGGAAAAAGGTTCAATATTGAAATAGCAATAGCCGCTTCATGGGCAGCATTTCTCTCCGGACAAAGGTTTCTCGTGCCGGCTCAACCACAACATTTTTACATTTCGCAGGAACAACCTAATCATATATGACCAGTTCTCCAACAGGTCACTGAAGTAAAGTAATGCAGGTACAATTGCATGTTCAACGGAACTGCTTATGAAAAAATTCCAGCTTTTTACCAAAGAAAATACTTTGTGGATCAGCAGCGTCCAAATATTTCTTAAAACAGAAATAATAGGCTATTTTCAAAAAAATTCCTGGAATGCAATAAGAATCCCAACACCAAAACCAAAACTTTCTTTGATCAAATGGCTCTGAATTTAAAGTAGGAATGGCTAAAGGCTGCCCATATTAAAAAAACACTAAGGCTTAGTAGAGAAAGGAACGAAAAAAAAGTAGTGCGTAAGATGATAAGTTCTGTATGAGTGCTCTACACGCAAAAAGAAATTCAATACTGCTGCACAGACGACAAACATTTCCTACGCGCTCTGAACATATAGAAGCTGTAGCTAATTCCGATAATTAACAACTGACCCATCATTCTAGGTTGCCTAACTGGTATCTCTAGGAACTCGTAGAAATGAATAAGTACTACACACAGGTGTTTATCCAAGCACTTTGTGCTACCACCGTTTCTGTGAGAAAGATTGAGTTTGGCACAATTTGCCGACGCACCGTAGGTGCCGAGCTATGCAACTGGGGGTTCTGTAAGGGCTCTGAAATGCAGTTTCACAGCATTCGGATGATCTTTTTAGGAAGTTCTGGCGGTCTTTTTTGAGGTTGTTTTTGGCTATACGGTGATCCTTTCTGAAAGTTCCTCTACTTTACAGCAATCTTTTTCAAACAATTCATGGTTTGCTGCTGATTTGTCCAAAAATTTTCCAGTTTCCCGGAGATCTTCAAAAGTTCTGGTGATATTCTTTCGAAGTTTCTACGGTTTTTCAGAAATCCTTTGCAAAAGTTCTGCGGTTCTCCGCGTATCTTTGCAAGATTTTATTTGATATCACCGGCCAGTGGACATGACTTGCAAACTTCGTGCAGAACGGCGACTGATGCAACAATCAAACGTCAATTACACCACTACAGATGAGAGCACGTGTAGTTTTGTCTCATCAATAATGCACAACGCACAAGAGAAGGAATTTATCGCGCCACGGGAATGACTGCGTCGTCTTGGGCGTAATCAATGTATGGATGTCTGTGAAATGGCATGTCTGCATCAGTTGCTCCTGTGATAATTGCGATTGAAACATGTTGGTTGATTCCAGCGTAGAATATTTCAATATACATTACGTGGGACTCATTGCACTGTCGTTTTTAAGTCAAATGTGTAATAAGAAATTTTTTTCAAGAAGATTGAGTTTCAAAACTCAATTCAAGATTGAGTTTCTGTGGTAGAAAAGTGCTTGGATAAATGCCTGTACACATGCTTATAAAGCATGAACTCAACGAATAATTTGCTATAGACTCGATCATTAAACCCTTCATAACTTAGTTTCATCAGCATAAGTGACAATAAACACCTTTAAAAGGCGACCGGAAACAAGCATTTTTGTAAAAAATTGCCGAGAGTAAACAGATAACTATCGCTTCTGGTTGCTACCAGTATCTCGCTGGTAGTAAGATTGAATGCGCGGTAGCGAAAATTTTGCCGGTAGTAAGGTCGATTGCGCGGAAGCGAAGATCAGGAGCTGTCAAGCACACTACTGTTACAGGACCAAGTATTACTCATTATCGGGAGATGCTGCCTTTTAATATCGCTGCAGGGAGAGTTATATACTGTTCAGCGAGAGCCTTTCTGCACATCTAGCGCATTATTTCCACTTCGTCTCCGGCCATCTCCCGTAATCTCCCGCGATATGCTACTCCCGGAAAGCAGCGGAAGGGAGTGAGTAGCAGCAATTTAAAATTGGAGATGATCCCTTAGGACAACATGTGAAGCTTTTCACCTAAAATAACAACCAAGCTCAACATTAATCAAATTCTACTGATGTGCTCAATTTCATTTTGGACCATTGCATTACTTTAAAATTGACTGTTTCAAATCGTACCCAAGACGTGCAACCTACCTCCTGATACATTGAAAGATGAAGTATTGGAAAACTTGTCAAATCGATTTTGAGCAGACAAAACCAGTGTCTTTGCGCAATAATTGTCCTGGGGAATTGGTAACATGAAAGTGTAGTTGTGCTTGCTGTCAGGAACCTTAGTTCCATTTCCTATATATTCATGGTCATCAAAATGCCAAGATACATTCGGCTTTGGATTGCCACAAACAGACACTGAGTAATCAGATGTTAGATGAGGTAGGTCTTTCGAGTAAGTTATAACGATCTTTGATGGCAATGTATTTCCACAGCTCTCAGGTGGACCTGCAATATAGAATGTTGTGACATACAGAACAACAGTATCTTTGGTTAAGAAAAATTTTTCCATTGCTGGAACAAAAATATACACAATATCCGAAAAGTGTCCTAATCGTTGTGCAGTCCTAACTATTGCGCAGATTTACCGTCCAAATGCTGTAAATTAAATATATAAATGAGCACTTAACTATTCTCAGGCTAGTACTTCCAATTATAGAACATCAATTATGACCATACATGCATTTGGAAAGAAAGTGTGAGATAAATTGATTTGCAATAAACATACATATACTGGGCGTAGGTGTGAAATTGGAAACAAAGGGAGAGAACATACTTTCCTTTCAGCCAAAACAAGGCAGTTATTTTGCATCCACACCCAGTATAACATTGAGGTGTTAAAGACTTACAGTATGGGTGCGTAGCAGATAGTTTTCAAGCTCTCACCATTACAAACCTTATTTTATTTAATTTTATGGTATACTTGAAGAGCACCATGATGTATACATCAGGCAACAGAGGCTCTTGGTGACCCGTTTCGGTATATACAAAAGTTTTTCTAGGTCATTTCTGCCCAATGGTTAGGACACTTATTTCACTAAAATTTCAGTGATTAGGGGATAATGCTCCATATTGTATCTAGGACGGACAAAATTACAAAATCAAAGTGTAGCATCAGTGAAAGCAAAAAAGGAGCTTTCTACTTTCATGTTTCATATACATATGAAAAAAAAACCCACCACAAAACAAGAATACCAAGACAGGGTTGAAGATTTGTGCCGCACGTGTCACAGCTAGTCGAAGCAGAGCACGCATGCTGGAGTCGCGACCTAATTTGATAAGAACGCCAGGCATCAGCCTGTGTGGCTGTGTAGTGACTGTGGAAATTCAAAACACAAATTGAATGAGGCATCTCTGAAACAACAAAGCAAATCAACTCCATGTTCGACTCTGAAATAGACTTTGCAGCATGAATATGTATGATAGGGAAGAACACGAGCCCTTTGGGCCTTTGAAAAATTCAACTTTTCTATAGCCTGTTTCTATGCCCATGCTAGTCTGGTCACAGCTTGTAGCAAGAACAATTAATATTTATAGGAAACATCAGTTCTATTTACAGGTGGTATATTTTAAATATTGAGCACTTTAAAGGAACAGTGTCTCAAAATTTTACTAAGCACTACTGGGTGAATATATGTGCCGTCAGCTTCCATTCCAAATATGACGGTTATAGATTCAGTAGAAAGGCTGCAATTGGAAAGCAAAATTTTCACTACCACAAGAATTCTCAGGGAAAGATAAGCACACGTACGCTAATCCCCTTGTCTTCCAAGCACATTAAATGAGCTGTAGCTCATTTATTATGCAAGGTTTAGCTTGTCAAGTGTTTGGTCTGGGACACCGAGTGTTTTGAAGTGTAGGAAAAAGTATGATTCAAAGTACATAAGGCAATAGGGCTATGAAATCTCCTGGAGGTACGGCAGTACTAATGCAATCGGCCAGAAAAAAAGTTTGGGCTACTGTTCCTTTAATAAAAGGAGGGAGGTTCCCACAGCATGTGCACAGGTTCTTCTTTACACTCTTCGGGCTTTGATATATGGAGGTTCAAATTTCTTTCTGTATAGATATTTACGTAATTTTACACTATTCTGTGATTTTCTGAAGTCTACCTTAGATACCCGATTTTCTGCGTTGCAGTAGGGCGCCCATCTGTTTTCCAGGATCAAAGTGGGACTAAAAACACTATCCCTTAAATGTAGCTCCTTTTCTACTGTCAATTGTTTCTGAA
>JAOBRC010351016.1:0-12847 GCA_027575255.1 Scolionema suvaense
GTCCCCCCCCCCCCCCCGGGGGGGGGGGGGGGGGGGGGGTAGAAACTATGCCTATGCACACCAGCTATTTCCAATATATCATGAATCAGCAACCAATGACAAGTAAATTCATTAACAGCTGATGATAAGTACACTCATCATGACAATTGTTATGCTTCTTGGCTAATGAATCACTCTTCTTCAATTTTTGGCTGTTGCGAAATGCAATTGGAGGTCTTTTGTAAGTTTTTGAATGAATGTTCACAGTCTACATCAGATTGAAAAGAATTTTAAATTAGAGAGCTAATGCTGGGTCCCAGAGTACTAATTTAACTCGCAGCTGCTCGGCACACAGAGCACATGACGAGTATGCTTATCATTGGCGTGCAAAGGCTTACACACAAAATTTTCATTGCTTTTTAGGTGACATATTGAATATGGTGAAATCTTCACAGGCTTCTCCCTGAGACGCCCCCGATCACACTCGTGCACACTGGCAAACTGTCACTACGAGCGCTATTCTTAGTCAGTCATCGCGTAGGCAGATTCCTCATGCAAAAGAAAATCACGCGGGTAAAAAATTTATGCGCTAATGGCGTAAATCTTAGATTTCCAGCTCCACATAGCTTAGCCTGGGTGCCAAGCCCCTCACTCTCTACGCTGCTTACTCCTAGCGGCGGCACTGCTCTGCTCATTCCAGGCTTGGTAGATCCTCACAGGAAATTTCTGCGTCCAAATCTGGACGCGTCAAAGTGCTGTCAAAATCTCTGTATTCTGATTGGCGCACACTATCATCATAAGGCGCTATAATCCAATCAGAAAATGATTTCGCTGCAATTGTTTTGAAAGGCACGTGCACACAATTGTCTATTACAATACGAAATGGTTTGATTGGTTGAAATGGACAATCTGCCAATTAATTATCGCTAAGTGTTCGAGTATTTCGACGGCATTTTTCCTACGAGGTTCGTCCAAGCTGTGTGTTGAAAGAGTGAGCTGTGTCGAAGCGGAGCAGAGTGATAACCTCACAGCTTGGCCCCCAGGTTATAAACTGTCATGTTACATCAGGCTTCTCCCTGAGACGTGCGCGTGCACGCTGGCACACAGGCAAACTGTCACTATGAGCGTTATTCTTTGTCAGTCATCGTGCATGCAGATTTCTCATGCAATAGAATATCGCACAGGTGAAAATTTTAGTAGCTAATGGCATAGACAAATCTCAGACTTCCAGCCTCACAGATATGTTAAGTAAACAAATCGATTCAAGAGGACTCACATAAGGCATCTAGAATTGGCATGTGAGTTTCAGAGGACTGACTCGCTCCGCTGGTGACTTGGAAGACATCGATACAGTATTGCAGTTACCATCGATTCCCGGTGAAGCGTTTGAACATCTTTCACAAGAAACCGTGAACCATCACGTCTTATTTGGAAATTTCATAATGGGGCCAGTGTGATGGTTATGACGGAGGAGCTACACCGGAGAAGAGCATTATATTTGCATCCCTGGTTTGGGGTTCTAGGGCATAAAGCGCCCCCTTGCTGCTAGGACAATCCAGTCGCACTGGCACTGTAGCCCTGGCACTAGTTGCGTGTGTGATAAATAGCGCAGGCATAAGAATACTCCCAGAGAAGCCTGGGGTCAAGTTTGATTTATAGTCAATATTTCAAAATTCGCTTGTTACTTCTTTTCACTTTTGGTGTGAAAGTGTAGTAATCGACAGGCTTTGAAAGGAGGAGAGAGCGATCACTCTCCCTCACCTAAACACCTGAAAAGTTTGAAGAGAGCTGCCATCACTGGCCTAGAATCCACATACATAAGGGCCCTACACCTACTATTATTTTGTATACCGTAATGCTTCGATTAAACGCCCCCTCTCTTTTGAATGCCCCCTTCGAATAAACGCCACCCTTTTCTAGGAGAATTTTCAATGAACGCCCCCTCGAATAGACGGCCCCTGTAGATGGGGCGTTCATGAAAGATACAGTAACTAACACGTGTAAAACTACTACCACCACTACATTATTACTCCATTTTGGGGGCTTTTATTTCTTGTAAGTATATGGAAACATGAAAAAGATGATGTCTACGATGATATTTACATTTAATCTAGTGTAAATTTCATTGATATATAAAGTTTATACTTAAGAAAAAAAGAAGAATTTCATAGAAATGTAATAGACGCCCCCTCTTTTAAACGCCTCCCTCGAATAGACACCTCCCTAAAATGTCCAAAAATTTAATAAACGCCCCGGGCGTTTAATCGAAGCATTACGGTGCATCAGTTGCCGCGATTTTATTTGGAGGAGAGCTAAACCACTCGCAAGCCAAGTCTGGATAGAGCCGACACCTGGCTAGGGGTATTGCCAGTAATAGCACAAAAGCAGAAATTTTTTAAAAAGTGTTAATCGCGTTTGTCTGTTGGTATGAGACAGTAGGTTGTTTGTGAAGTCCTGCATTTGGCTATAGTGGCTTCTATGGAGAAGGTATTGTTTTAGATGGGTGAGAATAGCAAGCTTTCTTGGCACTGAGCAAAGAGGTCCTGATTTTGTTTTTCTGACTGTTAGTGTTATCCAGTACAAGATAAGGCTGCTCATGTGGGCATTGTATTGTGCTTCTGTCGCACATGCCGAATTCTAATGATGTTGCCCAGCTTGAAAAAGGTAACATGTGGCACTTCTGATTTTTTTATGGCTGTGAGGATGAAAAGCAGAATCCTTGCCCTTGTTTTTCATGGCAGCACCCGATGTCTCAAATTATCCCTACTAGCAGCGCCTGACGTGACTCGTGAACATGTCTCAAATTATCCCTACTAGCAGTGCCTGACGTGACTCGTGAACATGTCTCAAATTATCCCTACTAGCAGCGCCTGGCGTGACTTGTGAACATGTCTCAAATTATCCCTACTAGCAGTGCCTGGCGTGACTCGTGAACATGCCTGAACAGTGAAATTCTGATAGTTTTGTTGTCTATCCTGTTTGTGAGTGATTGATTTTTGAGATTTTTACATAAAGCATTTTATGAGAATTTCTGCATTAAGTGCTCTTATCCCCGAATCATGCTCTTGATCGATCCCTAGTTGATGCAAAGTTGCAAAACCATGTCTAAAGCTGCTAATATTGACCTAGCCGGAAGATTTATGTGATTCATCTGTATCCACTTGCAGAAGAGACAAAATAAAATCTATGATCATCCATTCATCCTTTCATTTATGCAAACCTTGGCAGTCCATGCATCTCTTTTTCCTTTGCCAGTTTTCTTTGAGGGGTGAAGATCAAAATCAACGATAAAATCATGAAGTTTAAGAAAACTTAAATTCGCTCTTTGTCTTGTTTTTGACATATTGTGCAATCAATTAAATTTGCGAAAATTCACCGAATTTTGGAATTTGCTTTGTTTTATGTTTTTATTATATTTTAATGTTCATTGTTCTCTGTTATGTCAATTTCTAATAATACCTCTGCTTTCAGACATAAACGAATGCATCACTGGTTTATCTGGCTGTCATCACAAGTGCTCAAATTCTATTGGCAGTTTTGAATGCTCCTGTGCTCCGAATTATTCTTTAAACAATGACAGTAAGACTTGCGATGCAATCAATCCTTGCACGCGAGAAGAAGACGACTGTCATGTAAATGCAACTTGTGCATTGACTGTACCTGGGAGTCATAGCTGTACTTGTGTGAGAGGCTTTTCTGGAGATGGTGTACTATGTGAAGGTATGCATTTTGCATTGTTGGACTCCCGCTAAAGGTGAAGATCCTATCAAATAAGCTCCGTCCTTCCACTTCTCCGTCCATCTGTCGGTCACTAAACTTAATTCCAGGATAACTGCTCAATGGATTTTTCTGAAACGTGGCATAAAGGTCGAGATCAATAATCAAAACAGGTTTATGGAGCTGAATTTTCTAACATAAATTTACGTTTGGATTGCAGGTGGCAATTCGCGCCCCAAAATGTCCATTTTTCGAGTTTTTCAAAATTTTTCAAAATCCAACCTTCTCTTTTTTGAAATTTTGGATGTGAAACTTCAGAGCAATTATAGTACTTATGTTGTCGACCATAGTTCATATCTTGGAAACCTCTCCTTTATCTTTTGGATGGCAATTAATGCTCAAAAATTGCCATTTTTAACCATTTTTAAGAGTTTTTTCAAATTTTTCCAAGAATGGTTCATAAATTTCTTATGAATGTTATGAAATATGTGCCGGATAAGGGGAAAATCTGGTTCAGATTACAGGTGATGTCCAAAAATGGCTATTTCCAGGATTTTTTCAAAATGTTTCAAGAACAATTCATTAGCTTTTTTGTAAATTTTGGTGTGAATCGAGGTAAACATGGTTGATGTCACTGTTTTATTCTCGCCATGTTAGTTCCTATGCTATTGATAAAAAGCATTATCCACGTCTGATAACTCTGATAACTTGGTGTCGCTAAAATGTGGTCCAAATCGTCGTTGCAAAGAAACGTGTGGCCAGATTGCTCAGATTGTGTTCACTTTGTTTGTTAGTGAGTTTGCCAGTTAATATTCAATTGTTCATTGTAGTGCTGGTCTCTGTGAAACATGCAGTAGTTTTTAATCTCCTGAACAAGTTCTCATGGAACTGAGGTCGCATATGGGTGAGCTATTATGGCCAGGCCTCTCATTTCGACGTGTGCAATTGTGTGAACACACGCCCACACATGCGATGGGTGAATTCCAGGTGCAATTTATCGCATGCCCTGGAGCCTAAAACCCACCAGAATATTTTGAAAATATCACTTCGAATTATAATCCTCTTACATTCACAGCTTACATTGTGCCTCATTGGAATTGTGGACAAATTCTGTGAACTCCTTAGGGTCAATCTATTGTGCACCAATAGCTTTCTGCCATAGCCTGGGCTATAGGGAGAGCTTCCATATTGGTAATCGACGTCAGGCCAGTGGATTGATGTTGATATTGGTTATCTACAATCTTGGCCAAAATGTGTTGGCACAAACAGACTGCCAGAATATTATGACTTTTACTAGCGAAGCATTTTACTCACTTCACCATTAAAGTGCAAGTAATTAAAGCATATTTATTTGCAACCTTTGCAAGCCTTTACTCAATGTTAGTATAGGAATTAATAGTATCAATATCCTATTTGCATGAACAATATGATCCCCTAACCCCAACGCGCCCTTCCTCCAAAACAATATAGTTTTCAGGGGTTTATAAGTAAATACCCATATTATGGTTGTGAAGATGCGCAGGTAGCAACTGTATCCTGCCAACTTAAATATGTTATCAACACCTACGGTTTTACCGATAAACAACATTGCATACAGTAAGACATAGCAGTCCTGTTGAACTACAAGACAATTGTTTCCATTCAGGATCATACCAACAGTAGCCACCGCAGTGAACCCATACCCCAGTGCATGAGAGGAGCATACAACTATAGAAGCGAGGAAAGAATGACCATTTGCAAGAACCAACGTTTCTAAAACACTATAATGGCATACACATGTACGCTTTCATGGATGCAATAGTATGGTAAACATACTTCATACCATCATCAACATTGTTTTGGGGGAAGGGGCACAAAGAAAGCATACCTAAAATGGTGTATGCGCAATTCACTTGCGTTTGCCACAAAATGGAAGTAAAGTGGTTTTTGTGCCAATAGTTTTGACCACGATTGTATCCTGCTGTCTATCAGCAAATCAACGGACACTGGTGATATGCCCACTTTTCAAAAACTTTGGTCGACACAACCATGATAGTTTTGCGATACTTGAAGGGCAATTGAATGTGTTCATTCTTGAGGGGATTAGAGAGTGCGGACAAGTAAAGGTGCAGTACTGCAGCACACTTTGGTACTAGATCTTTATATCTTCCAACTTAACAAGTACCACAGCTGCTTTATTAAACCCAATGTAGCAGAAACCTAGCGAGGTGAAAAATTATCGGTACGGGCTGATCGAATGTGTCGCACGCTTCAGCTGCATTGCGTGTGCAGATCATCGCACGCCCGAGTTTTTTTTAATGAGAAGCCCGTTCGTGTTCATCTGTTGCATGCAACATTTTGGCTTGAGTTTCGTACATGTAGCCCAACATTGTGCTACTGCTTTATGTTAGACATGCTTATGCATTGCTTACCTATGTTGCAGTGATGGAGAAATCAGGAACCTTGTACACTCAAGTTTTGTGCAGCCTTGTATAATCTTTTGTTAGAAAATATTTGTCTAGGTTTTGCTTTCAAACTTTCACCGATGGGTTTCTTTTGCAAATATTGGGGAAGAAAACTTGGCGGTTGAGAAAAGAAAAATTCGTGGGAAAAGGCTTTCCTGGGTCTGTGTGAGTGAAGAATAAGCACAATTATTGTCCGTATATGAGTCTTTTTGACCATTGTTTTCTCTCAATAGTATTAACGTTCTTTAAACCTTCTGCGTCGTTACCGTCGAATTCCTTAAAAGAATATTTTAGCAAGATGATTTAATGGTCTCAATGTACAGAAGTTTTAGCAAAAGAAAATAGATGGTAAAAGAAATTTCTGTTATTTCACCCACAAAAACGTTCAGAATTTTCAGTGTGAAATCTGCCTTGGCAGACCTTTTGCAATAAGGACCGAAAAATTCGAAACTTGCAGCCCTTATAGTACCACTTTGATTAACAGTAACACAAACTAAGTTAACCAAACTAAAGTTTCTTATTTTGATGAACGTTTTTCTTTCAGATGTTGACGAGTGTGTTCAGCAAGATGCATGTCACGAACATGCCATTTGTGAGAATACCATTGGATCCCATGTTTGTCACTGTAAGCGTGGCTACCAAGGATCTGGAGTTTACTGTGAAGGTAACTAGCTATTGCAAAGTCAGATTTCTTTGTTTACCTGCCTATACGTCTTTGTATCCTCACTCAAATATCATCCTGCAGTGTCTTGCTCTGATCAGTTTCCAACCCTGGACTTTGATTTTGAGGCCTTTCTGTGCCATTCACTTCACTAAAACTTTTGCATTTACAATTGATCTCCTCCCTAGTTTGTGAGGCTCTGATGGACTTTTGGGTATCCTGATTCTTTTCAATGCCACTCAGTATTATAGAGTGCTAGTCTTTAAGAGAAGAACACTAAGTGAAGAAAATATATGTATTCATATAAATGTATATCATGATAATGTAGAACTGTTCGTCTGTCTGATTGTCGATCCTTTTGTCTGTCCATCACTAAAGCACTTTTCTGATCAATCAGTGTGTTTTTCTGAATATGAGCATCCAGTTGAAAATCCGTAACCGCAGCAAAGTAATGAATCTGGATTTTTTAGAATTTGATTTCAACTTGCAGATGATATGTATGTCCAAAATTGACCGTTATGGCATTGCTTGTTTTTTTTCGAATTATGTTAAAGAACTATTTTAAGAACAGTTATGGATTGAAACAAGGACAATGGTAGTTACGGACGATTTGTTGTATATGGAAAAACTCTCGTTTGGCTTGAACATGGCCATTTATATCCCAAACTAGTCATGTTGGGTTGTTTTGTTGGACATTGTTGCTATCTTCTTTATGCTATGATTGATACTGGCTATCTTCAACATCTCGTCATTGTTGTTGTGCATGGTGTGACACAGTTATTTATTATCAAATTATGTAGTAGTCACCTTATCCAGTGACACATTTTCTCTTTTAGATCACGATGAATGCTCCAGTTCATCTCACCATTGCAATCAAGTCTGTAACAACACTGTTGGAAGTTACTTTTGCACATGCAATCCGGGGTACATACTTCTTTCTGACCTCAGAACGTGTGAGAATATCAACGAGTGCCTGAAGAACCATTCATGCCATGGTGATGCCGATTGTGTGGATACGCATGGTTCGTATCGTTGCATTTGCAAGGATGGCTTCATGGGAGATGGAATACTGGAATGTAAAGGTAAGAATTTGTTGATCGATTTGTCTGATGTGTCCTTTGCTAATGGCAAATATTGTTGCTTTTGTATGCATTCCTGTTACTTCTTGTAGAGCCTACCTGTAGATGTATCTTTTTACTGGACATTGCTTGACTGTGTCTTTGAATGTAACGTTGACATGATGCTTCATGGAGAATGATTTTGCCTTCAATTCCCTAATGTCCCACGGCATTCACACAATCATGGCGCTGATATAAACTCATGAAAGAGTTATTTTTTGAGAATTAAAATAGAACTCGTCATAGTATTATGAAAGATTTCAGGATTAAGATAATTATTCCTTGTCATTTGTGTCTGTTTTTTTTCTATGAAGTTGAATGGTGTACTGGGTAAACTAGTATTCTGCCAGAACGCCTGAAAATTGTGAATGTTAACAATTTTGATTTTCAGAATTTTCGAGCCTAATTTCAAAGATGGTATTAATCATGTGATCCCCTGGCCTAAAATACTTCAGCAGAATATGTAATGCTATATAGCAGTAGATTATAGCTTGTTTTACCAAACAGCTCTGGAAAAGGTTGCGGGATATTTGGTTTGAAGGTAGCCTCTGCGCCGAATCTAATAATTGAACCTTCGCTATCCGAGCTTTTGGCTTGTGTCATTTTCCTCGACTTGATTTTTTTCAGAATTGCCGGTGACGACTCCTTTTGTTCTCACCCTCCATCCTGATCAGAAACCGAATGGTAAGTCAAAAGATCCTTTCAGCAAACTTTCCTTCGATTTTTTGCTCTAAGATATCTGCTGATTTTTTTTAGTACTTAACATTGGGAAATGGATTGTGAGTTCTACTGAAAGTAGGAAGGGATATATCGCCAAGTAATTTTCTCTGAATTATAAAGATCTTAGTGACATCCTTTATAGCATACAATTAAAAGTTCCAGTCACTTCCCTTTAAATAAGTATTACACATTGGCAACATATTCACGAGCAAATGATGAAATTTCTTATGTCATAATTGTGCTTTAGAAATAAAGAATTTGCAAGGCCGCATTGTGAGTCTCTTTACGAATTACCGCGGTGCTGCGCTCAACGAATCATCACATGCAGAAGATTTGAGAAATGCTTCATCGCAGCTGTTCAAAGAATTAAAAGCAGAGCTGGAAAGCATGGTATGTTTTTTTTAATTACTTAAATTTCGGAGAGGATTGGCTTTCATGTAATGCTTTCATACTGTGTCAAAATTATGGTGGATGATTCTCCCTTGAAATCTCTTTTTGATGGAGTTGTTCTTCTTTGAAATTATTTTTGATGGAATGATTCTTCCTGGAAAATATTTTTTTTAGTGGAACGTTTCTTCCTGCAGTTTTATTTTTAGTGGAATGGTTTCTCCTTGAAACCTATTTATATTGGAATGTTTCTTCTATGAAACGTATTTATATTGGAATGTTTCTTCCATGAAAATGATGTTTGATGGAATGTTTCTTTTTTGAAAATTATTTTGGTGGAATGGTTCTTCTTTGAAAATTATTTTGGTGGAATGGTTCTTCTTTGAAAATTATTTTTAGTGGAATGTTTCTTCCTTGAAAATTATTTTTTAGTGGGATGTTTCTTCCTTGGAAATTGTTTTTGGTGGCACGGTTTTTCTTCAAAAATTACTTTTGGTAGAATGTTTCTTCTTTGAAAATTGTTTTTGGTGGAATGGTTCTTTCTTCAAAATTGTTTTTAATTGAATGGTTCTTTCTTGAAAATTGTCTTTGGTGGAATGGTTCCAGAGTTCTGCATCTATGATCTATGACCTATGATCTATGTATTAGTTGCACATTCAGATAGGAACTGGGGCTGGGATTTTATGAATTGGTCAAGAATTGATTTTTTTCCAGCTGATTGAACGATTCAGAAACTTCGAAAGGTCCATCCTTGGTGTAAATGTCACAACTTTGAGGTGAGGCATCTCTTTCAAGAAATGACGTTGATGTTGAAGCTTTAACATTAATTTTTTTTGGCTCATGGATATTGGTGCGGCATGCAGTTGATATCACCTTACGAGGAAATTGCTCTTTGATACTTATTTGACCGTATCACATTACGAAAACGTTGCTTTATGATGCATAGATGTGCAACTAATAGTTGGCATCAAGTACTTTGAGAAATATTTCAACCTGTTTACATCTCAGGTGTTATATTTCAAATGAATTGTTGATTTAATTGGTTACTTGTTGATTTGTTTCTTTGTAGTATTGGCTCTCTCATTGTTGACTACGTCGTGAGTTTCTCTCCATCATTGGCCTTGTCTGATTCTGAATTGATGGATGCTCTCAATAGGTCTTTTGCTTCTGACAATCATCGCGTTTATGGTGTTTCATCTTCGTTCAATGTGAGCCGCAATCGGATGACGCTCTCTGGTAAGTGCGACATAGTTAACTGAATTTTTTGTGTTGTTTGGTCCATTTTGTATTGGATTGTTTCTTATTTACTGTGTTTAGCTGCTTGTCTTGCATTTCTAGCAATTTAAATTCCTGGCGTGCGTTAGATGGTTTGATTTACAGCTATTAATTTGTTATTTGGCTTTGCCCTCGTGGTGCGGTTTTGTTGCCAAAATTATTTATTCTGTGAATTTGAGCACTCATAGCCTCTCATGATTTAATGAGCAGTTGTCGTCTTTCAACACACTTACTGATATGGAAGCTGGCTAAAGATCAATGCATCCATGATATTCTAGAGTAAAGTAGCCAATCATGGCTCTATGCTGAAAATCGTGGCGCTAAATTTTTGCGAGTTTTCTATATGTATATATCGCAATATTTCAGGATGTGATTTTGGATTTGAAACGCAATGTTGGTTCAGTAGTGTTTACTTTTTCGTCTCATTTTCTCGAAAACGGACATTCAGGAGACTGGGCATGGGATAAGTGTGCTGATGATTACTCTCGTGAAGCGTGTGACCGAAGGAAAGTAAACCTTAGATGGCGTTTTATGACTGGTGATGCTGTTTATGAATTCACGATTTCATTAAATTTCAATCGAATGATTATATGATCTCAAAATTAGGGAATTTTAGCCATACTTTTCGTACACTTGTCAATGAACTTATTGTTGGTTCGCTGACAGCAAAGAAAACTGTTGTAAAGGCCAAGAGAGATTTCCAATAATACAGCACAGTTAATATGAAGATAACGAATTACGAATGAAACAATGAACTTGACGGAGGGACAAGACATTTATGCAACCGTACTCTGGACCTTCAGGGACAGCCACATGGAGAATGAGAGCGGGGGAGGCAGGAAACGTCTCCAAACTTTTTCAACTGCCTGCTGGAACATGATTGTAGGCAGAGTCTCAACATATTTTGTGAGGTATTGCAGGAAAAACCCAATGAAAAAAGCAAGGTTGCAGTGACATGCACCTCATTGGTGGCGTGAAAAGCTGATTTTCAACAGAACTGCTCTACCCCAGTCCTCGTGAACGACCGCATGAATATGTACTATGAAATCATTTGCTGCAGGGGAATCTTCGTGCTTTTAGAAGCCGATTATTGTCTTCAATACCTTTATTTGATAAACCTCTACAAGAAATTCTCATACTTTGAATACTAACTTCCTCTGATGTGCATAGATAGGCCAAAGACATCCATTTGACAATAAATAGCTCATAGCGAAGCTTTACATTTGATATATTTCTATCATTGTAGTTATTGTAGTGTTGTAGTATTGTCTTCTTCATATAGACTTAGACGAGTGCTCATCTGGTATGCACCGGTGCGATCAAAATGCGTTCTGTCACAACAGTCACTATTCATATCGCTGCTTGTGTAAAGATGGATTTATCGGTGATGGATTCACGTGTGTCGCTGGTGAGTCATTCTTGGAGGAGCTATGCCTCCAAGTTTTTTATAGTCATTTTGTAAGCTAATGGCGTACCGACCCGGTTTACGATATTAAAGTACAATATACCATACAAATTTTTATAGTCATTTTGTAATGACAAAGATCTACTAAACTAGGTTATGACATTACGAAAGTACCATCATTATTTCAGTTTCATTTCTTGCGTACAGCAATTGCACTCGACTTGGCATAAATCACACAGCAATCAACAGGCTCAGTGACATTATTTTGAACAGGTTCAAAAGTCCTGCTGATGCTTGGCGGAGTTGTGAGACCGGTGACGTGCTGACGTGATTAGTTCTTGTTATTAGTGAACAATTTTTGAAGTTTGGGATTAGAAGTAACAAAATACCGTGTCAATTTGACGTCGCCTAACAGCGATTGCAGCATGATCATCTAACCGAAAGCTGGTCAGTATCTACGACGGAACAGAAATTTTTTGCATTTTTCAGGTTTCGGCGTTAATATTTGACTTAGATTAAGGTTTTTACACGGTGAGTAGATCTTGGTCGTGAAATAAAAACATTTTCTGGTAATACTCATTTAAGAAAGCGCCAACGTTTACTGTTGCTACCTTCTGAGACACGAAATTCTGATGCTATGAGTGCGGAAAATGTTCCCAGGCATTGGTGGAAGGTGAGTTTCATGATCACGTCATAATAATCAGTGACAAAGTGAAAAACTTGTAAACGCGCCATAAGTTTTTCAAAACATTCTCTATGTGGTTCATTGTCTGACCACGACACTTTATGTGTCATGAGATACCAGTAGCTCGTGTATTCATAAGGTAACATAACTGGAGTTAATTTGTGAAATGTGGTAGTCATCAGACACTTGTCAGTGGTCATATCTGAAATATTTCAGTAGTAACTATCACTGTTAAGAAGATCCAATCTGGTTCATACGAAAGTTCTAAACTATATG
The DNA here is from genome assembly GCA_027575255.1 of Scolionema suvaense. Lineage (NCBI taxonomy): Eukaryota > Metazoa > Cnidaria > Hydrozoa > Limnomedusae > Olindiidae > Scolionema > Scolionema suvaense. Next base: position 12,668 of record JAOBRC010351016.1, read on the forward strand.
TTCGACGCCTCCTATTATCGTTGCAAAGTTGCTGGACTAGTTCTCCGAATACTGGCTTCTATGAATATTTTAATGGTACGCTATGCGAGTGTATGTGGTAGCATTTAACCATGACTAGAATCAGTATCAAAATACGCCTTATCTCAATCTGAGACGTTCTTTCAATCCACCTCTCTTTGG
>JAOBRC010351127.1:0-12844 GCA_027575255.1 Scolionema suvaense
CCCCTCGAATAAGCCCCCACCCCCAAAATCACTTTTGACAAATAAGCCCCCGGGGGCTTAATCGAGTCATTACGGTAATCTCCTTCACAATCTTTTACCTTCTATATTTATGCACAATTTATATTCATAGAGCATGCAGTTTATATTCACAGAGCATACAGCCTAGATGTAACCTGGAACCAGATCTCTCCATGCTTATTAGAGAAAATGTATTGACTGATACTGATGCAAGAGATTTAGTCAACAAAATCATTGAAGAGGGAAACTGATTTACGTTGCAAATGTACACGATAATCTTTATCAGGCTGTGCTAGAAGATTGCACGTGGTAGAAAAGCTGACATCGTTCGAATGTAATAGGATTTCCTACAACTTGAAATATCCATTACAGACGTCTGGAGAGAATATGGCCTCACCCCTCGGTGTCAGGTGTCTATCTTAGGGGATTTACTTTAGTGGCGTAATTTTACTAATTTTGCCAAATTCCCAAAATTAAATCGACATGGGGCCATAAGCTGACCAAAAGCCAACACCATTTATTTTTCGATCTGTAAACAATACCAATTTGCTTGGGCTTGTTTTTCTCTCAATGTGCACGTCGATAACTTCTTTCTTCCCTTTGTTGGTGCACATTTGCTTAATTACTTCCACGCATTTTCTCTGCAAATCTTTTATTCGCAAAAATAAATAGACAGATAAGCAGACAGATAGAGAATACCAAGTTTATTACGTATACGTAAACTTTGGGGCACAAGATTTACAGCCAGGGTAACTTACAGACCGGTCTTTAAAGAAAAAAATAGAGTAATTTTGGTGACTTTTCGGATCTCTAACATAGCCCCTGTGAATGGATACGTCACCAAACGTGGCAGACACAATGAGGCTATTAGGAACAATGTTCCTGTCAAGTTAGGACACGTTTGGTGCTGAAGAACGGGAGATATCGACGAAAAATCTCTCGGTCAATTAGACTGCTCAAAAATGTCCCTCAGACATGGGCTCATATTTCCAGTACCAAGGATAACGAGTTTTGCGCCGAAAGGTGCCTAAAAGGATCTAAGTAACAAAAAAATCGGCATGGCTGCGCCAGAAAAAAACTTCCGCCAGAGGGGGGTGTTACCGACCAAGTGTTAAGGTAGTGGGAGCATTGGTCCTTATAAATTAGGTCAGCTGATTGATTCAATTGGAAGACATGGAAAAATGTAACTTGAAATCAGATGCTGCGCATGAGTGGCCCCAAGACTGCAACAACCAGATGAAGGACTTGTAAAATGATATTCTAGATGAACACACCTCAAATGGCTGCAAGACGTGATCCAGAGCGGATGTATACAGAGACGAAATGAGTAGCTAGGAGAACGGAACAAGAAGATAATCATCACTGTCAGAAAAATCACTCGATCCAGAATCACGGCTATTGCTATCACAACAGTTGCTTAGTTGGCAATCTTCTCCCCGACAAAGATGCCATAGACTAGACTGTCTGCAACATTCCTCATCGCTACTGCTATCAATAGATGAGTGCCTCCTCTCGTCAGATATCCAATACTCAAACTCTGTCTTGAACTGTTCCTCCGATAGTACTATGACTTCTTTGAAAACATTCCATACATGCGTTCGAAGCCTAGGACCAAACATTTGTGTATGTGAGACAATGAAGTTTACGTCAGTAATGATTCTTTTCTTGACGTCATCATCTTGCAAATCAATAGTCTTCTTACACAAACTGAAACAAAGAATTGCCGCAGCATCTCTTGCCATATAAGGATCCTGCTTTTTTTGGGAGATACACTAGTATCTTTCATGCCTCGGATGCGTTTACTTAAACGTTTCAAAAGATTTGTTGACTGAACTAGGTTCGGCAAACGAATGGCTAAAAAATCTGCACTGACCAGCAACTCTTGTACGCTTGCTGATCTTGATAACTTTGAAAGCAAAACTGAAGGGTGCTTGAAACCATCTTCTGCATATCCAATGCATGCGATCAACAGTTCTCGTTTAATGTCCACCTCAGGAATATCACTTGTTTTCCACCGCCCTGACAGAAGCGAATCTATGTAGGGTATTCTGGTAAGGGTCTCTTTCCTTGCTACAACAGAAATGTTAAACTTTGCCATAACTGTTCCATTCTCGCCTTTATCACGTTGGACGACATCCTTACCTATTCGGCAAGGTTCAGAGCTCATACTGTTTGTTTTTTTGCTGCATGGAACCTCATCTACATCGCCATAACAAACTTCTAGTTCTTCGATCCCTTCCTGGACTTGATCGATATCATATCTAGTGGACGAAGACGCCATTTATCGCTCAGTAATGATCGACAACCTGCACGACCCCAGACCTAACAAGTCACATCTCCGCTTGCATTGATGAACCACTTTTCCGTTAGCTTTAAAGGATCACAAATGATAAGAAGAAATGTAAGTTCAAAGATAGCTAGGAAAACGTATAAGAATTCTCTGCCTGGCAGTAGTTCTCTCACATCGCACTCTGTTCACTCGTGCCATACATCCTGAAGCTTATGAGGATAAGGATGGACTCTACTTTCACAAGAAGTCAGCGACATCCAAATCGTGCCGCATTATGCCGAAAGACAAATTTTATGAGTCAAATTCTCTCGCACAGTATGAAATATTTGTTTTGCTTCCTTTTTCACTATGTAAACACCAAAAGTAAAATAATGCGACGTTACTTCTCCACAAAGTAAAAAAGCTGTGACATAAATCGACTTCTAAAGAATGCACGAAGGTTTTTGGACATAGAAGTTCATATTCAAGCTTAGCAGGGTCCACGAGATCACTTTCAATGTTCATAAGATGCACACCAAACCCCGGAAAAAGTGGTAGCATTTCGAAATAACCATTTTTGTATTCAAATAAGACTAGCCGAACAAGTAACGGGTTTTCTAAGAGGAACTAACATTGCTCTTAAGTTTCACACAAAGATTTACAAAGGTGTGACGAAGAAATCTTGAAATCGTGAAAACGCCCACAACAAAAAATGATTTTCTCCAACATGAAACATGGTCTGCAACATAAACGCAATGGTGCTGCAAGTTAACACCATAACTGCAATAGCTAGTAAGTTCAACACCAAAACGTACCAAAAAAAAACCCAACAATTAAAAATGAGATCTTAAAGAGACCGTCTCCGGATTTAAAGCCAATATTTCGAGTTTCTTAGTGAAAAGCGATCACATAGTGTACCTGCCAGGATTCCGAATATGAACTGGTTTAGCTCTAAATTGTACAACAACTTTCAGGTAAAATTTTTGATTTTTTCATTCCACAATCAATTCGAATCCTGATAAACCATATATAATCTACAAAGCCACTTAATAGAATCTTTTAGCATAGAAATGTTTTTCATACTGCCAATTTTGAAAATAAAGTTTGACCTAAAATGGTAACAATAAATAAAAAGGCCCAGGAATATTTCCAAAATTCCCTAAAGATGTTAATTATTGGCCTAAAAATAGCCACCCTTTAAGGTGACAAAACGTTACTCGTGTATGACTTATTTATACTGTAACTGTAGGGGCCGTTACATTTCCCCAAAGAGCAAAAAAAAAGACTAACGAAAACAAACAATGAAACAAAACAGATGTTGACATGCCATAGACTACAAGCCTACATAGCCTACAAACAGCCATCTCTTTGACATCACAGGTAACATTGAAGTTAAGGTCTTTCAAATACATCACATTATCAATGTCATGCAACTACATCTCTGCCCTCCAGTTTCAAACCAAAAATTTCAAAAGCGCAACAAAAAGAGTTTCAAATATTTTCGGAAAAGCTTTAATATAGCCATTTTGGGAAGGCAATGGCAACTAGCATGTTCAACAACATTTTTTCGCGAAATGTCGGGCTTAGTCACTTTGTTTCTGCAACCGAGGGTTAACTAAAGTGAAAATCGATCCAGAGAGTTTTTATCCAGGAAAACCGGTTGGTAGAAGACAGACAGCCAGTCGTAAGGAAGGAAGAACGGAAAAAAAAAAACACCGAAAATAAAGAACCACCCCGAAAAAGCTCGTTACTTAAACAATATATAAAACAACAGAGGTGGTGCGAATTTGACTTAAATAACTAACCAACTCTATCTGTTTGCAAAGGTTTTGTAAAAACGTTCAACTAAGACGAAGCAATATGTACTATATATCTCCACTGCCATTTTCAGCACCTACTGTAACCATAACAATTAGCAATAACTGCTAAATAACTTTTGGGCCGATTTTCAGATATTTATTAAACAACAGTTTGCGGCAAAATGAAAAAAACTTGGTTGCTTATGAAAAAAGGGTGTAAACCACGAGTTCAGCAAAGCACAGAACAAAATGTTAAAATACAGTTTTGTACAAAATTTAAACTTTGATCTCAACAGTGACACACAAAAAACGTGACCTTGAGAGTCAGTTCTTCTTCCAAACATTACTCATGATGCAAGCTGTATTTACTTTGATTCCAAGACATATGATGTTGAATTCTTCCCTTTCTTCTATTCAAAATTTAAATTTCAAAAGGCCATTTCATGGAAAGGAAAGAAATTATAGCAGCCCGCTCTCATAAACATGTGCAATGATGGTCCCAGATACTATTGCCCCCTAAGAATTCCCCGTTATATCAGTCAACAAGCAAAAAGATTAAGCAGGCATGAGTACAGTTTTTCTTTCATTATTTCCTTTGTTGCTCGCATGGTATCCGTATTGCTATTTTCTGGACACGTTGGCGCGAAACCTCTCCGCAACAGCAAAAAAAATTTTAATTCTGTAAAAGCCAGTTTTATAACCTTGTTTCGGTCTGTCTAATGATCGAAGACACAAAAAAATACTTTTTTTGCCCTGCTTTATCACTTAAATACTACCAATACTATTATTTAAATATTTTTATGTAAAAAAAATCGTTGCCTCTAACAGTACAGCAACTTTTACCCGCACACTTTTAAAGGTCAGAATAAATTCAGAGGCGTTTTTCGGAATCTGACAAGTCACCCTCAAGAGATCTACAATAGAACCACTTGTATATCACCAATGAAGAACAACTCCAGTAAATATTAGATCAAGAGATCTTCCAAAGATTCTTTGATGAAAAAATACAAAGGAAATCACATTGCTGAATTAGATTCGGACATGGAGTTTTTGAAGTATTCCATACAATTCACACAAAAATTGCAAAAAGTAACAAACAGATCTTGATATATACTTCTAGGACAACCTAACAACGACCAATGCCTAAAAATTTGCCAGACTCACGGCGAACGTGTGTTTCCTCAGATGATGGTAGATAAAAAAGAAACAAACAATATTGGTATTGAGTTTCACATAAAAAATTCTGAAAGATTAAGTGAGAAACGGATCCTGATAACTTAACAGAATTCCCTAAAAATGACAACTTCTGACCCAAAATTAGACAACATCAAGGCCAGCAATAGTTTTTGTCAGGTAAATGGCACATCTTCTATGACTATAATTGGGATCTTAAACTTTGCACAAGTACGCGTACAAAAGCAATCTGTACGATGATAGTCTAAAAAAAATACATAAACTATGTCAATGGAAGAATAATTTTAGCTAATAAAAAAGTAACAAACATGTTTCAAAATACCATCAAAAAGCCCTAGAAATGGACAACTTTTGATAAACAATATGTCATGTAATAACTACTATTGTCCTCTAGTGTTCCACACAAACAATCAATGAAAGCAAAACCTTTAAATGACCATTTAAGGATGCTTGCAAGTTGAACAAAAATGTTCCCTATACAAACCTGGTTTCATTAGTTTTATGTCGAAAGTTGAATTCAGAAAAATCTATTGAAAGGATATCCGAAACAGTGCACTGTTGATGGACGGACAGAAAGGCGAAAACACTGCCAGGATCTGAACATTATAATAGTTAGAGAAAAATCTATCACAGGATCCTAAACTTGCAAAAGTATGTGCACAAAAACAATCTGTACGATGGCAGTCTAAAAAAAGTACATAAACAATGTCCATGGAAGAATATATAATATTCACTATGATCTCTAAAAATAAATCCACGTTACTTAGCTAATATACATGCTTTGAATGGCAAATACAGTGAAAGACAACATGTAGTCCAAACATTTCAATATCATCTACAGAATCCTAACTGCTATGCTGACATATAACAAAGCCTGTGGTACAGCTGCTTGAAAGCACGATACAACAAATTTTTAGAAATGTACCAAGCAACTCATGATCAAGACGAGGCATGCTCCAGTGCATCTAGGAGTGGCTTCTCCAGGAACCGATGCTTCATCAGTTGCTTTCCGTTAATGTGAAGGACAGGAATGTCATATTTATACAGTTCATACCAGACTTCATTGCCCGGCGCTGTAATATCTACTTCTTCATAGTGAAACTAATACAAAACAGAAAAGAAAACATTATGAGAAATTCACAAAAACTCGCTCCTAATATGAATCGTACAGTATGAATCTGGATATTAGGAAAATACAAAATCCAAGTATTAACGATTAGGAAGTTCGTTCACAATAATGACAAATCGTTCAACTAAGACCCATAATCACCATAAAACTATCGCCAAGAGTAATGCGTATCTTCTTATATGCTATTGCTACATTATGCTGAAGATGACGGTAGACATGCAACCGATAAAAACTTGACGAATAGATGAACATTAACCTACAACTTATGCGCTGAAAATGAAGTTCATTTACTGTGTCTAGATGTACACAAGATGTCAACATGAACATGAAACCAGTTTCATGACAGCTTTGGACAACAAATTCAATAGTATAGAAAGGATGATAAAAAACAAAGCAAATAATACTTCAGCAAACAGTAAAATAATCATTGCAGAAAGTTTGCTCAGAAGGCAGGGACATTATTCACATTTCACAGGTCGCCACTTTTCTTATATCAACATCGACTTCATATAGATGCGCACCAGCACCTTAGGACTATTTTCATGATTTTTCAAAACAACGAAAGTTTGATACTTGCTATCAAAAGCACAGCAGATGAATGTTTCTGATCAATGAGTTTTAGAATTTAATCAAAACAAGCCGATGTTATAAAGACTTGATCACGATTCAAATAGAGTGATGGATGGATTTCGCCTTAATTTTTGCACTAAGTCTGTAATCCATCAAATGTTCCAACACAAAAATTGACTCTTTTCCAAGTACATGTGTTACGTATAAGACAAAACAGCTACACCGTTATTTAGCCAGTAACACATAATATGATGATAGAAACAGCACAAAATGAAGCATGTAGCTGACAGGTACCAAGTCTCAGTATGCATTGCTTCCCAAATTCGAATTCAAAAGTTAGTATCTGATGTTGAATTGAAAAAACAAACATGTGCAAATATGAATGTCTTCTGTCATCTTTTGGTCGAGGAAACACAAGAAATAAACAGTATAACATAAAGCATCACAGCAAAATTGAAAATACCAAATTGTAGCAAGGTAAAACATGCGTACTGATAGCACTTGCCTCACCTTGGTCATATATGGACTAAGAACCTCTTTCGCCTCAACACAGAGAAAGCAATCTTCCTAAGCAAAGAACATAATCAATAGAGCAAATTCATGTAAAACAACAGTCAACAACACATCACAAAAATGCAACATAGTGCAAAAAGAAAAATATATTTTCCACTAAGAATTGAGACAAAGACATGAGAACTAACTTACTTTAGCTACATTCTGGCAAAATTAATTTCCAAAATCTTTTTATCTCAATCAAACATAGATTCTCTCTCATACTCAAAAGTTCATTCAAAAATCACTAGAATATTTGCATGTAAACTGCAACAATATAAAACAAGGCAAAAACAAAACAAAGAAGGGAATATCCATTTCAGAGTAAGCCTTCTTGTAAAAATGTGCATCAAAACGTCTTCAACACATAATTGAAAAAATAAAGTGCAACATAACGGCTGCAAACTTACCTTAGTGTAGAGTGTGAGTGTAGGTAGAGTTTGAGCTGAGGAGAATCTTCGTGCAGCCAAGAGATATTTGCCAGAAAGTCGAGATAACAAGTTCATTGCAATAAATAGAGAGTCAGCAAGTAATCAATACTAAGCACAACACTACAACCTTGTGATGAAACTTTACAAGCAAGGAAGCAGAACAGGCACAGTGTAGGTGGCACCCGTTCACAGTATAGATGGAGAAAAGGCTGCTGAACAGAAGCGCCACCAACCCCAAGTCAAAGTATAGATGCAAAAAACATCCCAAAGTATCACGCAGCTCCAAACATACTAATTTACAGAACAAGGCCCTGGCAACACTGATTCCTGAGTATAATATAAGTGTCGAGGTCAGATTCCACGAACATTATCTTTCGCACTATCAGCTTCTCAAATTGCAAACAACTGACTAACAACACTAGTCAGGCTCTTAGGTTTGCCATGAGGCAACACTACAGCATCCTTCAAAGTTAATTGAAAAAATTTGAGCTGAGCGAATACAATCTGATGTACAATATACACTATTGTAAGCAAAACAATGAATTTCACACTGAATTATAGTTAGTCGAGTTTAAAACATGATGCAGAGCGACTAGGACCAAAAAATTTGCAGGTAAGAATTTGAGATTCTTCAGGTAAGAATTTGAGATTCTTCTCCAGTGCCAACATTCATGCTTACTCAAACCTACAACCACTGGGTGCATATACAAACACAACCATCCTCACACATACAAACACAGTCACTTGCACTTGCTTACCAATTCCTTATGAATGGTCTAGAAAGGAGACCCATATATTTACGCAAATACACCAAACAAACAAAGAATGCTTTACTTGGTTCATGCATCTTTCTCTCTAACACAATTATGACCTGGGAACGGTTCACCAGTAAAGATCAAATGAATTGCTGAGTACAATCAAGTAGATGGTGTTGCAATGAGACTACCTTTAGGGCCAGTGTAGTTAATCTCTTCGTGGGTGGTTGTGAGAAATCTTGAACCACAAACAGTCCTACTACAAGGAGAAGTCAATACAAAACAACCACCAGTACCAGTATCTTTTTGATTCGCTCCAGGATCAAATATTGTCTGATCACTCTAACTCAATTTGGTTTCATTTGCTCCTCATGTATATTTTAGTGGAAATTTCACAGTTCAGTTACCACCCCTACCTTTCCTCAGGCAATAGAAGCCACTGCTCTTTACATGGGTAGTGATAGCTTGGTGAACACAACACCAACAGATAGGCACTTTATCCATGCAATGTACAATAGAAAAGTCAGCGGGGGGGGGGGGGGGGGGGGGGGGAAGAGAGAAGAAAGCATGTGTCTCCTGGTAATTCCTGGTGTTATTCATATCTATGACTGATCACATGAAAATGGCAACAAACAAATGCAAACCCACGCTAAAAGGAATTACTTCACTCCAAATAAGAGTCAGCACCAAAAGGACAATTTGACAAAAGAATATTTTTTCTTTATACCCGCTGGGGCTACAATGTTCAGTCAGGTAAAATCTTCAGTGTCATGAAACATTTGCCTCTTGTACTGAAGAAGACAGATAATAATTATTCCAAACTTACTTTGAGATGGTCAAAAGCTCAACACAAGTTTTTTTCAGTAGGAGATGGTAACTGTACGGGATGGATGCTATATCTTTTTAGTTGTATGTTCAATTGCAAGTAACCATCCACTATATGACAAACAAAAGCAAAACAAAGCCTACATGCACAATGAGCACGAAACGAAGCTTAATAAAATGCAGACTGCTCAATATGCAGCGATAAAGAAAAACATGCAAATCAGTATGTATTTACAGATCAGTTAACAGATTTTTGAAACTGCTGACTTACACAAACACAATAAATAAATTGCACTTAAATTAAACAATTGTTTCAAAACAATTCCCAGCCACTTAAACTCAAACTGGCATTTTCCATGTTCTTTTAAAGCATAGTACATAACAATGTCCATTAGCACTGCCAGCCTGAAAAGAGCAATCATACTGAATTATTTTCGAATCCGAATTTGAGCACGAATTCAGTGCTCACATCAACAGCTATATCACATTACGCTATTATTAAGTGTTAGGCAACATATTTTGCGTTCCCTTTGGTCCTTTTGTTTCTAAGGTACATAATTTCTACTACTTTTTTTCTACAAGGCACAGATTTCCCAGCAATCTCATCAGGATAAGTAATTGGATGAAAAATGATAGAAATGTAGCTGAAAATCTCCCTGTAACACTTATACTTGCGAAAGCATTCACAAGTAACACTTAGTAACATGAGAACTAGCATGTAAAACAATCAATGAAAGCATTGTCTAATATCATTCATAGGCTATGTGTGAAAACATGATATACCCTAAGGTAATTAATTTTTGCGGAACTATTTTTCGTGATAGAGGGAACAAATCCGAAATACTTTGCAGAACTAATTTTTGCGAACCGCATGCACTGATCGATTTTGCGGAATTGCTTTTTGCGAATCGAGTAGTTAGGACAAGTGTAGTGAACATAAGACCTGAAATAGTGTCCATATTTGCCTGTCTTTGCTTCTTCTAGGATCCTTTTTTGTTTTGCTGAATTTTGATTGCTTTTGCGGAACCAATTTTTGCGAAGGGCAGATTTGAAACATTTTGCGGAACTAATTTTTGTGAAAAGTACCCAAATTCGCAAAAATTAGTTCCGCAAAAATTAATTCCACAAAACTTAATTACCTTAGGCTAATATAAACTTCTAATCAGATTACTTTTACCACCTTAAATCAATCATATTGAAGAGAGATTAAAAGATCAGAAATCCATAGCTGTAATACCTACCATTTATTTTGTCCTTTTTGAAAGAGTATAATTACTCTGTTTTACATCAATTGTATAATGAATACATGTTGTTACTGTACATACTTCAGCAATATCATAAGTATAGTCTACATATATGTCATTAAGGAAGTCTACACTCACAGACACCTTATACCACAAACTTTGGTCAGCTACAAACAGGTTTTTCCGGCTGATCTTGTGATAAAATATTTCCCCCTCCACTTCAAACATATTACTATGCTTTACAACAATGGTAACCAACCAAGCTGCAATGTGAAACAGATCTTCTTGCATGTAGGACTACATCTTCAGCAATCTACTATCTATCAACCATCAGCAACAAATAAACATGAGTAGTCCTACGTGTATTGCAGCTGGACCAAATTGAGGACATGAAGAAAGTAATTCGACATATAGATGCAATTGCAGGAAAGGTTAGCAAACAGGAAAGTTGTTCCACGGTGTACTTTTTTGATATCAAAACTTCCGCATAAAATAAACTCCAGGCGAAAAAACAAAACAAACTGTAGCAGGACCTCTGACATACGCGTATCTACATAAGGCAAGATACTATAAAAGATCAAGCCTCCAAATCCTATAGGAGTGCACGAGTCAGACTTGTGAGAAAACTAGTGCTTTCAGTACATCAGAACAAAACCAACAAGACCCACATGCAAGATTTTGCATTTTATCAGCTTGACTATCACAGACTGATACTAACTAACTGTCTAGATAAAACAAAGAGTAGTTCATTCATGCGCAAGCAGCCAATGTGCAAGACAAAAACACACACTTAGACGCCACAAATAATAAGCAATATTACTGTTTACTGACTGGGTAAGATTTTTTCCCTTATAATGCTGTTGTTGATGGCTACATGGCAAGAATTTTTTTCTCACAAGTGCTGACTTGCGTAGACTTCTTTTGTATGAAGGGAGGCGCTATGAACTTAATGCTGTGAAAATGCTGTCAGACGTGTGACCAAATGAACATGCAGTGAACTCTCTCATTAGCCGACACTCTAAGAGGTGAACACCTCCAATTAGCTGACACATTATTTTGTTTTCCCTAATCGATCGTTTTCTGGTCAAAACCTCATAAAAACTTTCTGAAAGGCGGGTAGTTCTAATTAGCATACACTGACCTCAATCCTCGATGGTGTCCTCTAATTGGAGCGTTGACTGTACTGCTATAAGCACTTGCATCTCTAGTCATGTGATGCATAGCCTGCTCACAGCCTCTGCTCAAATCAAGTTGTCTCAGAGTCTGCTTACTTTGGCGTGAATCTCCGTTTTTCAAATTAGCAAACTTGTAAATTATTTTCCAGTTTGCATCAGGTGTTCCTATAGCAACCTCATGATTAACATCAGTATATATTGAAATCAGTGCGTAAAGTCATGCATAACTGATGAGTTGAAGTCACTGGAGACGTTAATGTTCTCATTATGGCATAATTACCAAACGCAGAAATGCTGCAAAACGTAACAGACCAAGAAAGCAAGTGAAGCGCAGTGCTCTTGGTGTGGTACAGGCTATGTGATGCAGCACAATGACCAATCTACCAAAAACATTTTCGTCTGGCCTTCCAGGAACCATGTGACATTTCAACGCTGGATAGGAAACCAAATGAATGATTGTTAGAAGAGGACATTTCCATCCAAGATTAAAAAGCAGAGGGCTCTCCTGGATTAGCTTCCATTGAGAGTTGCTCCTGGATTCACAAAATCTTTAGCAAATTTGAATGCCTACTTCTTCCTTCAAGGCCAGCTATACTCAGAATGAAGAAAGCACAACACCTTGGACTGAAAAAACAACAATATACGCAGACAGATACCACAACACTAAAAGTGAGCATAACTTTACAGTTGTGATAGTGCTATCAATGAAAAATGAGCAAAACACATGAAGCTGATCATGAATTACCCTGCTGCGGGCAGAGAGCTTACGGCAGAGCAACTACAATCCTGACCAAAATATTTGGCCAAAAAGGCTTTTTTCAGCCAAAATCAAAAATGCACTTTTTACCACTTTTGCTTGTCAAAGCACTTTGCATTGCAAGCG
>JAOBRC010351238.1:0-12840 GCA_027575255.1 Scolionema suvaense
TGGGTAAAAAGGGTGGGGATGATTGCCAAAGAAGAAGTAGTTGCAGTGTTATGCTCGTGCTAGATTCTGGTCATAAGGCTATCACTGGATTCATGTTATGATATGGCATAATTTACCGTTTGTCTAGTTCATGCATGACAAGATGCCCAATGAGGGCCTAAAACTAAAGATGCCTGCTGGCCAACAACATTAAGATGCCCAACATGGGCCAATATGTACAAGATGCCTGTAGGGCCATAGTATCAGATTGATTGTTGTATCATATACATATTATTAGGGCATAATGTATTACCTCCAATATATGCCCCTTTCGCCCATGCCTGTTGTTTCTCTTGACTGTGACGCGGCTGTTAACTTAGACTGTCGTGGAACCTTCAGCGCTCCTTTAATACACTTACTTTGCTATTAAACTCATCGCATTTGCAAGGTTTCTTACATTTATAGAAAGCTAAACTTCTCTTCTAGCCTTAAACTTCCCTAAGGCCTGGTTCTCACGGATGACATCAGAACATAAAGTCCTTATTTACTGTGTACATAAATTTCTTATGCTGAAGATACAGATCTTATTTTCTTGGTTGTGCTCGACGTAAAGAAGGAGAATGCTTCCTTCCTTGTGTCAAGCTGGAGAATAAAGAACATAAGATCTTTATCTCCATCATAGGAAAAATTCTTATGTTCTTATATTTTCCCTATGTTCTTATGTCATCCATTAGAACTAGGCTAAAGCCTATTCAACCTGGGGGGAGGGGGCAGATTCCCTCCCCCCTCCGGCTTTTGGAAATTGGTGCTTTTTGCAATCATGCTGCGGCTCGAAACTTTTGGAGAATTCCTAAAATTTATTGAGACATAATCTGAGCAAAAAATCAGGTTCCAAAATTTTTTCGTTCACCTAGGCAACACCCTTTTTGAAAATTACCTGCTATCTGGAGAAACACATTTTTGCTCATAACTCGGGAAATTTTGGACCAAATGTTTAAAGGGAGGCATCAAACGAAAGACCTTGGAAGAGCTTTCCATTGATATATAATATGTGCATAGTTTTCAGTCTTGCAAAATGTAAATCACTATTGAGCAATTTTCTCCTAAACACCCTATTTCTCACATCTGACAATTGGTGATGTCACTTATGACGTCATAGGTCACACCCTATTTACCCTATTGGCGTGAAAATTGGCACAAATATGCATGAAGAGTTAATGAATGAGTGTGCCAAGTTTCAATACTATCGAAAAAGTAGTTCTGGAATTATGGAGGGGGCGGAATCTGCCTCCCCTAGGTATTGTACAGCACCAAAAAGCCCAGGTTGAATAGGGTTATTATAAAGGTTAAGGTGGATATTGGTTGGTTATTCCTCTTAGTGTAGCTACTCTGTGATAGCATGGGTAAATAGCATCCTCAATACTGCCAATCAAAGGAATTGGTGAAGCTGGACAGATTCTCAGTTCTTACACACCAGGATTAACAATCAACCAGCCCCCTGTGCAAGGAAAGAGTATCTGGTTCCAGGTTGTATCTGTAAATCAAAACATGTCTATTGAGCATTATTACTAAAGTCAAGTTTGAGCACAGACATGTTAACCACTCGTTACAGAAGTCGCAGCTGCGAAATTGCAAAGTATTCATCTGGACTAAAGCTGGACTAAAGTTGAACTTCCTCCTTGCTTCAGAAGGTGCTTTTCTCTCTCCTGTGGCTAAGGCTGTTGAGCTCAACTTTTCTATGTTATGCCGAAGTTCAGGTACAATCGACTTTCTTAATTCTCTTGCTAGCCACATTGGTCGCTCCCACGGTGCTGAGTTCTATTTCAATACTCAGCAAGATGCTGCTGAAGTTCTCCAGTTTGTTCTGGACGAGTTGAAAGGTGGCTCTGCTGCAGTTAGTGATATGATCAGCTCCACTGTCCGTGTGTGCATCTTGTGTGACACTTGCTTAACATCATCTATTATGGAAGAAAAAGTTGACATCATTCCTGTTCCCGTCCAGGATACTGTCGGCTCATGTCTGGATTCCTTCTTGTTACCTGAGATCTTGTCAGGTGATAATGCTTGGGTATGTTCCCTATGCAAATGTCCCTGGACCAGCACCAAGGAGATCGTTCGGGCAGGAAAGGTCCTAATTCTTCGCCTTAAGAGGTATAAATTGTCAAAGGGAGAGCTTATCAAGGACACACGTCCTGTTCACTGCCTATCAGAAGGTATTCCTGCTGTTCGTTTGCCTCTCTGTGTGGATGATACAGTTTCGTCTGACTCTTTGGCTTGGTGGCCAGTACAAACCATTCTGGTTCTTTGACGGCTGGTGGCCATTACTGGGCATACGTGAATTGCCCAAGGGCGGGATGTTGGCTTATGTGCAATGACGCTGGCGTCATCAAAGCCGCCAACATCTCAGACCTCTCAAATGCCACCTCATACATTCTGTTTTATGAGCGCGCAGACTGAAGGGCTTTGTCTCGTTTATTCCTGGAAACTGGTTGCACCTTTTGTGTTTTGTATCACCAGTTATGATCTTTCTGCAATTTCGAATTTTTGTATGCATTATGTTGTACAAACGTCATTGTATTTTAGGGAATCATTCATTTTGCATTGTTTTTTATGGCCAATTTTTTTTGGTTATTTGTTTTTCATAAAGGATTTCAGTGTTGTTTCTCTTTTTGTTTTGTTTTTTGTTTCACTTTTGTTTGCTTTTGTTGTTGCGGTTGTTGTTGTTGTTGTTGTTGTTGTTGTTGTTTTTGTGGGTGCGGTTTCTTTGACTCTTGCTCGCACCCTTGTTTGTTGCGTTCGTTTTCCAGGTGTTACATGCACATGCTCTTCCACTTTCAAATCAATCTGACCATCTGGGTAGGGCTGAGTGTTGGGCGCCCGTAAAACGTGTTTTAAGCCACAGCCAAAGTCTCAAGTGCTGGCGCCCAGATGGTCGTTGTTGCTCAAAAAAGTTCAGGATTTACTCCGCACATGTCCATTTGGCTATGATTTCGACAACTGTAATTCTTTGTCGTCCAGTCAGTTTTTATGCCTCTTTTATCTATTGTTATTTGTCCTTCTCATTGACAAATCATTTACCCTGGAAAGGGTGGGAGTGCTCGGCCTCTCTCAGGGATGATCATTTCTCCAGTTTAAGCTCATTGCATTTAGCAGCGTTTTTCATGTACAAACTCATGTGTAGTGTTTCATTGGTGCAGAATTTTATAGCACCACATTGGGATTGCAGCAATATTTGTGTGAGGAACATCATGAAAATATTATTATTGTATATATTTTTTGCCAATGTAGGCAGCTCTTGACACAAGAAGTGGCATTATGGCATCCAATTCTCTTTCATTGCTGATATGTACTGGTAAGTATCATAGTATAGTTATATCTGTGTTAATTACGTATGCATGTTTTTTCTGCATATCTTTAGTTTGAGTAGCTCTTTAGAGAAGAGTGTAAAAATTACGCGAACATCGAGAGAGACTGTGTTACCCAGGCTTCTCAGTGAGATGTGCGCGGCAGTCATCACCAGCGGTATTGTTCATTTGGGGAGCTTCCTCATGCAATAGAAAATCACGCAGGTGAAAATATCGTTCGGTAAATGGCATTGTCATGTGAAGCACTGTAGCAGTGAAAACATAAACGGTGGTAGCAAGCTTAGCTATGGCCATGAAACGTTTCAGCAAGTTTGCAGTTTCATGAACATGGCACCCTCCCGCCCCTCTCTGCTGCAAGTAAAAGTTCGTCGATCTGGCACTGCCCCTCGGGACTATCTACATTTGCGACTAGTAGTGCATGCACAGAAATACTCACAGAGAAGCCTGTTTATCCATTCTGCAATGGTTGTACTAAGAAAATCTGCAGGCATACAGCTATTGCTCATCTCCAGTAGGACGGGTGAGCAATCTTTGTAGGTGTTAACCGATTTCAAACGATGCTTACTTATGGTCTAGGCGAACGTTTTCACCTGCTGATGAATCCCAAGCATCAGTGGAAATCTCAAGGATGCCGCTAATGGCCATTTCCTATGGCGGAAATGTTTGCGATATATTTTGCATTCCACTGCTACATGCAAGACTGAAGCTTACCCAACAAAGTTAGATAATCTTTTACTTGTAGGTATCGGTAATACAAAAGTTAGTCTCCATGCATGTGTCACTTTTCTCAGTTTTGTTAGCCAGAACAGATGCTTATAGTGGCACGGTCGGCCAGATTGGACAAAAACGATGTAATTTGGTTGCATTCTTCATATGAAGAATATCTTCTAAATGGACTACTGTAACAGAGTTTTAGTTCTGTGTAGCCTTACCCTTAGATTTCGGTGAAAAATTGGTCAGTATCTCTGCACTAATCCAACACAATTGTTTTGTAGCAATACAGCTGCATGTATGAATGAGCACTTGTAATGCATTGGAATCTGTTGGGAAACAGGTCTATTCATTCGACACATCCTCGCTCAGTGCACATCAAAGTTAGATATTTGAAACTGATTAGCACATTGATTACGCAACATCCAAACAAACTGATGATCTTTGAAACTAAGGAGAGAAGCTATTTCAACATCCTTGTTGATACAGACAAATGGAGACAAGTATTGAGCCACCTCAGGCAAGCAATTATCACCTACCTCGATTACACAAGACGTATTGCGAGGCGAGGGAGAACGATCGCTTGCCTTTCGTTTCAAAGCCTGATTCTGAATATATAAATATTCAAGATTCAATTGTAATGTTATTAGCCCATATCTTTTCATTAATAAGGAGTGTATGGGTTTCTGTGAACAAGCATACCCCAGGCCTTGATATTACTTTTCCTGTACAGAGAGTATGTACTCTGACAGAGGACTACGTGACAGCAGAAAGTAGCCCAATGAATTAGTTTTCAACTTGCTTCAGTTTGCAATTACAATTATCTACCCTTACCGCTCCTTCAAAACACTCTGGATCACTGAGCGTGAATTTTTATTCAATACTAAGCAAACACGCATTGGTAAAACCTTGCAGCTTAACCCAACAAAGGTTGGGTAGGGGCTAGTAGGCCCACACCAATGGACCTAGTTTAATACTTCAAGAAGTACTTATGCTATGACCCTGAAACTTGGTGACTTTTCCTAAAATTTATTGAGGATTTCAGAAATGAAAAAGATTGTAACTTGGTACTAAATTTAGATGTGATGTCATCATTTTAACAGGTGCTGATGCCGAAAACAATGACATGCACAGAGAAACGTTA
Source organism: Scolionema suvaense (assembly GCA_027575255.1). NCBI lineage: Eukaryota > Metazoa > Cnidaria > Hydrozoa > Limnomedusae > Olindiidae > Scolionema > Scolionema suvaense. The sequence goes on from JAOBRC010351238.1 coordinate 5,200, forward strand.
TTTTATGGCAAAATATCGATGTATTAGTCAATAGTTGGTACTGGGAGGCTAGGATTGATGCTAGAAAATGCTCTTTACGCAATTCTTTGGAGCTTGCAGACTAAAATCCAAATTTTGAAAAATTCAGGTCGAGAGCCTCATTGTGCATAATTAGTGAGAAATAATTATGCATAATTAGTGCATTATCCAGCACAAATTATGCATAGCGAAGTTATCTAACACTGTACCGAGTTTCAAGACTATTAGTAGAAGATTAGAGATTTTTCAGGGGGTAGGCCTACCAGGCCCCCGCCTATTTTTAATATCCAAAAACTCCTGAGTGGTACCATATGTTCTGAACTGCCGGTCACCATTATGCCTATGTTGCCTTGATAAGTCTCACAGCTAGCACACTAGAATGACTAATACAAAGTACTGGTATAGTGAGAAAGGCTGTGGCCAGCGAGCTTAGCGGTCAAAGTAAGTAACATAGTAAAATTTTCACCCATGCCTACAGTCCATCGAAATAATCCAAGAACACAATTTATTAGCTGTGGTGAAAACTTAAGTATAAGTCTGAGGGTACAGAATATTAGAGCAGGCAGACTCTCTTTTCAGACTCTCTAGCAGACTACAGCACTGAACTATTGGTACATTGGATAAAATATTTGTTCACTGACCGCCAACAAGTAATCTGTCTCTCACAAAAGTCCGCTACGCTTTCACTGAAAGATTTTCATCTCAACCCAATCCTTGCCTGGTATTACCCATCAATAAATGAGCTGTGCGGAGGAATGCTTGTCACGCACTTTGCACTGTTATGTCTTCGGAGTTTTGTGAAGACCAGGTATATCATGATTAGAACCGGAAACCCACTGTAAATTTGCCTCATTACGAACTGCACTACTGGCCTCTGTTGTTTCATTCATTGTTGGCCTTGATTCATTCGTATATAAATTTGTCCTTGTCTGCCTGAGTGTCTGTGTGCCATGATGTGAGAGAAATCTGTACTCATTGTTGATTTGAAGGGTGCTTTCTGCGCCAGCTTGGTGCAATCTGACAAGACGTGCATCCATTAAATTTTTGATATGCCAAGTCTCATTCTAGGACTATTGTTGAGAAGTACCTTCGGGATGCAGTGTTTAGGAACAAGACGGGAGATTGCGTGATATCATAGACACAGAGTTACGAGTTGCAAGTTACGAGTTATCAGTTATGAGTTATCACCTTTATTTTACAAGTTACGTGTTACTAAACACGTGTTGCGAACCAAGATTACAAGTTGCGAGTTAAAATTGTCAAGAATCCTAGGCATGAGTTGCAACATCAAGGGCCTGAGTTGCGAGTTACAAATTACAAGTTACGAGTTGAAATAATATGGAATTTTACTGTCTGAAAATTTACACATTTTTTTATATAATCAAGCAAAGAACGTAGAAACAAGGGCTTTAACCCCATCTGACGCAGGCTTTTATGAGCTTCAGAAATGGTGGGGCGGGGAAGGGGGCTTTTTGCGTCCGCCCATACTAATTTCTGTTTTAGAGCAGTTGTGAAGCTGAAACTTGGAACGTAGTTCCCTTGGCCCTGAAAGACTTCCAAAATGTAGATAGAATTTCTTCTCACCCCAGGCTCCCTGAGATATGACGTCGCAAGTCACCATATCAAAGATCGCCCATGCCTTGCCATTTGCCAAAAAATCATGTTTTGACCTGAAAAAGAGGCGAAACTTGAGTCAACTCCGCTGAATTTTGTTTATTGGGCTCTTTTTACCGTTTTACACTGCATTTTAAGCGTTAACAATATTCCGTGAAAAAATTGGATTTTTTCAGGTTTTTAATTTTTATGAATTTTCGATTGTTTATTTGGAAAGTTCTTCCCAATCAGGTGTCCCCTTGACCCAAAGTATGTCAAATTTGGTCAGAATACGGTTCAATAAACTCCACAACAGCAAAATAAACCTTGGTTTCTGAAATGATTGAAAAAAAAAAATATCTACTCTAGGGTGGTGGAGGGGCGGAACCCCCACTTCAGATAGGGTTATTTTTTCATGCTTTTAATTGCAGTACGTATGACTCTGTCATGTGCAGTTTTTGCATATGAAAACTCATCAGACCATGTGCTGTGTATTCTAGCAGATTGCGGTACCCTTTTGGCATGTATGACAGTCGTAGTCCTTTCACGATATGCGAATAAACCAATCAATCGTGCCAAATTACCTTCATTATTAAAAACTCATTCTCCGCCCTCAGTATCCACGTCTGCACTCTCATTGAAATACCCGCTGAATCGCCAGACTTTTATTAATTTCGCCACTGAGCTAAACTTGTCATGATCTATCTGGTAAGATTAAGCTACAATGCTGGACAAAGTATTTAACACAAAAGGCTTTTTTCAGCCAAAATAAAAAGGACGTTTTACAACTTCTGATGAACCGCACACCGTATATAATTATGTCCCAACTCGGTCATTTTATGAAGCAACTTGTGACAAACAACTCACAACTCGGTATTTTAATGTAACTCGTAGCTCTTAACTTGCAACTCAGTGTTTATGATTCCACAGAGAATGCAGTGTATATACGAAGTTCTTTGTAGAAAGTAGGCCAGCATTACTGTAGCAGATCGGAATATAATGTATGGATCAAAATAGCAAGAATTAAAATAGTTATAGTTTAGGGTTTGCAATTTTTTTCTTTTCTTTAGTCTATAAAGCCATAGGAAAATTAGCTGGCACTATAGCAAAGCGTAGGACCAAAACTGGAGGGTTGACATAGGGAATGAAATTTGAATTCTCTGAGAAAAGTATCTAATTTGAGCATCAATGTGAAAAATAATAATTAGAAACCTTCAATTATCTACAATCATTGCCAAAAATCTTCAGCTGAGTCAGTTTCGGAAAGATATTTTGGCGATTATTGTCTGAAAATTTAAAATATTTGACCAGTACAGGCGCCCTATGAAATCAAGTCAGAAAGTGATGTGGAAGGCAAGTGCTGCTGCCTTTGAGCAAATATATTACATGTGTGTTATACTTACACATCGTGACAATAGCACTATGCTTGTGTACTGGACAGATCACACCTTATAAACCCTGTTACTATCGGGGTATTTGAGATTCTGGTACGATGGGGGGAGGGGGCTAAATTGCCCCCCTCCTAAATCAAGAACAACATTAGGTAGAGTGTACATATTTGGCACAGTAGTAGCTTATTGTCGTGGGATTTCAAAATCACCAGCAGAAATTTCCCAGCTTGCATCAAGTTTTGCTGACGTCATCATTTGTTCACCGATGCGACAAAGGGCCAAATTCACTGAATTTCCAGTTTTTTAGAGAAGTCTTCAATATTTTCAGTTTTTTTCACGTGAGATCATTCAAAACAGTTTCTTTGAGATAGTCTGCTGCTATTTCAATCACTTTGGTGAAAAATTGAGAGAAAACCTTAAAACTCTGGCCGTTTTTGTTGAAAAACGATTTCGGTATTTTGGCCAGCTGCCGTTCAGAAAGCCATTATGTGCGTTTGACAAATTGGGCAAAAAATGTTTTCTTGTTAAGTCATGCACTGTATAATTTCAGGAAATGTCATGAAGTTTCAGCGCCATAGCTGTATTCATTCAGAAGTTACAATAAAAAAACTGGCAAGGGGCAATATTGCCCCCCCCCCCCCCCCCGCGCCCCGGTAGAAAAAGGGTTAAAGCCTTGAAACAAATCGTGTGGTGATAATGAACCTAGAGAGAAGTTCCATTGGCTGAAGTCAAAGGCCTTACTTCACATGCTCACAAGACCAATCCTTTTTGCGTCATCCGTGGTTCATAATCTCCAAATCTCAGTATTTAACTTCCAATCATCGTTTGTTCTTTTATGGGGAGAGTGCCACTGTTGACAGGGTTTCCTGTGGGGGGCATGGGGAGGGACGCATCATCAAATGTTAACTTTGCTAAGTAAAGGCTATGGCCCATTGATAAATTTGCAGATACAAGCAGAAAAAGAAGGAAGTACTCCATCTTCAAACGACTTTAAAACTTCACTGCACTTACATAGGTCGAACCCCATTTACAAATGGGAGGGTAGCCATTTCTGAAAAATGACGTGAATGGGGGGATAGAAGCATTTGACCATATGAATGGGGGGAGGGGGTAAGTTTATGAATGGGAGGGTTCTCACATTTTCTCTGAACATAACATTCCGCAGAGACTGCTTCCAATTCAGGCCCGGTTGCAGTGCTACAATTCCTCCTAAAATTCATCTACGATTTCTCGTAGCTGTAAGCATCTACAACGTGGTGACAATGTAAGAGCAAATTTTAAAATGTTGTAGCACAGCTACAGGATAGTACTTCTGCATGAACAAGGAGTAATTATAGTACTTATTGTAGCATAGTTCTTGCAGAGTTGCCTCGATAATGCATCATTAGTCAATAATGTGCCATGAGGGAATATGTTATTAAAAGCGGTTTCATTGAAGTATCACTATCGGGTGCTACAATTCCATAAAATTCAAACTGGTTTGATTTTTCGATGGCATGGTAGTAGAGTTGTAGACTGTCTCCCGTTGTCTAGACTACGTCTAAAGTGGTCACGTACAGGAAAAGTAGGGGAATGGTAGATGGGATTGTAGGGGCCACGATTAGGATTTTGGAGTTGTAGCTGAATGTAGCCCGAATGTAGACAAATTTTAGCTGGAATGGGGGCCCTGTAACCCGGCCTTATTATTAAACTCCATGTGAAACTTAGCAAAATGTACCCCACTGTCTCTGCAAAATTCAACATATGCTTTCACAGCAAGAAATGCTCGCATAGTTTCATCTTTCAAGAAGACCATTGTCTAATTCTCTTTCCAGAAATTATTTAAGATCCATTCATAAATTTTGGAGATATTTCTAACGAGAGAGCAGTAGGTATCAGATGGAGCATGTGACATACTAGAAAATAAATTCTCGTTCACAATTGGAGCTTTCAGCTGATATTTTTGTAAACATTTAAGGATCTGTCTGTGCATTAATGTTTTTTAATTGTAGGTGGAAAACATGAATATGGAATGTATCATGTTTCGCATACAGTATGTAATTACATGAAGAACACTGATATCCACAAACAAACGTAGAGCTGGAAAACACGTTCGTTGTCTTTCAGACTGCGATTCTTCCTCATGTTTTGCACTAAAACAACAACAAACATCCTAGAAAAAAGTCAAATGTCGGCAGAGGTGTTCATATCATTGCACAATCTATAGTAGCATTCCAGTCACATTGTCTTATTGTCCACAGGGTGGCTCATGTTTCATATCTGAAGATCTTGTTGGTCTTGGTTGTGGCTATTCTTGGGCTAAATCGGTCATCTTTGTGGTTTTAGATATTATGATTTTTAGGCCATCAGTGGCATGTTATTCTTATTCTATTCTGTTGTACTTTGACACAATGACCCATGTTGAAATTGCAGGTATCCGCTAATCATGATACTTTCTTTTCTTGCAGCATTATTGGCAAGTGCTGTTTATGCTACATCAAATGGTAGGTTTGAGTTTTGTTGTAGTACTAAACTTTATTCAGCATGAATGTAGTAGCTACCCTTCTGTGATTAATAAAACTTTATTGTCATGTATGGACTTGAAAGTCGCAGTTTATCTCAACAGTAGCCTCAAGAATTGCAACAGGCAGGCTTCATCAGGTGGTGTGAGGAATTATCAAGAAAAGAGGGGTATGAACTTCCAGAAAATTCTGTAAATGGAGGAAGGGGTAGAAAATTTACTGGGTTTATGGGGGGTTTACATTAATGAGGGGTATACTTAAAATGGTGGAATAGATTGTTCTTCCTAGCAACAATCAGCAATATCAAAAGAGGAAATGTGAAGTGTAATCATAATGCCAGCTCACAAAGTTGCTTTTATAGAAATTCCAAGGGTAATTGATCACTTCAAGGCAACTATGTATATTTTTCACTCTTTTGCCCTCTGGGAGCTTTGAGTGCAAGTACAATATTGAAAGGACACCAATTTCTTCTGCTGGAATGACGGGACCAGGTACGATGGTAGGTGTGGGGGTATGTGTAAAGTCATAAATGGGGGATTGCTGAAAATGGGGGTTTATCAATGGGGGGGTAAAAACTGTCTGCCCACCATGCATATAAACATTGTGTGACAATTCTTGAGTTTCACCCTGTGTTATTCTGCCAATATCATCACAGGTTTGCCCTTTCTTTTATTGCAATCAGTGTGCTTGTACCCCTGGAAATCAAAGTTCAGACATTGCCCTTCTTCATGAGACGAAATCTATCAGAGATAACATATACCAGAGAACAGGATTGCTGGTGTGATGATTGATTTGATCGGATAATATTTTAGGATAACCCATAGGCTTATTGTCCAGTTCTGGCCGGTTAGATGCTGGATTTCGTATGGGAATCTATTTTATGAAACGAGTCTGTTGAGTTCGTATGGAATCTATTCTAGGAAACCGAAACTTTTCAGTCTCGTTTCCTGCTTATGTGTGACCGGGTTGTGTGTGCTGGTGTGGACATGTGTAACGAGGCACAATCGAGTCAATGTCGTTTATTGACTCTTGTTATTGCAGTTTTGCATCACACATAAGTTGTATAAATTGGAGATAAATTGCAGGTTTGAAAATACAGTTTACACTTTCTTATCTGAAACCCAAATTAGGTATGAACAAAAAATTTCAGTTATTTCGTCTGTATTTTTTTTAACTTAAGTAGTGTTCGGCAGCTTGTTTTTGTTTATGTGGATCTTTGTAAGTCTGTTGCATAGTGTTAACTCATTTTAATCTATTCCAGCAACATCAAAAGCCCCCACTGCCCCTCCTGCTGGTACCTCCACAGCTTCTACTGCATCTACGAGTGTCTCTGCTCGTGTAATTGTTCCCGCGAATTCTACATTGACGCCTTCTGCTTCTGTCCAACCAACCTCTTCAAACGTGACTGCTAGTGCCAGTTCTATACATGTTACGCCATCTAATTCTACAACTATTGCTCCAAATGCAACATCTGTTGTGCCATCGCCCAGCACTTCTATTGTCATGTCATCAACCATTTTTATTCCCACAACACATCCAACAACAAAACCAGTCACAACCGAAGAGCCAAAGGGTAGTGGTAGAAAGTTTGATACTGCTTCTTTCATTGGTGGCATGTTCTTAATGCTTGGCCTGGTGGTGATTGTCATATTCATAAGGAAGTGTTGGAAGAGTCGACCAAGCTACAATACTTTGTAAGCTTTGTGCTAGAATGTTTCGTCATCTGGTATATGTGTTTGCTTCTTGGATTTTATTTTATGAAAGTATTGATACCTCAAAAATATAGTAGAATCTTCAAAACTCATGAAGTCATGGCTTCTGTGGCTCTGCTCATCGTGTGTTTTTGGTATATTTAGAAAGAATTTTCTTGGGTCTTGTCTAAAGTTGTAGTTGTCAAAACTGATAGAAATTTTTTTCTAAGACATTTTATTTGAACTTGTCGACAGATTGTCTCTGCGGATTTTGTGCGTTGTATGGTTATTGCAAGATGCGTCTGAAAAATACACTTTTGAACTTAGGTATATGTAGCTTAAATTATTGAATTTTGTGACGGCAATTCAGTTGCGCTATGTTTGTGGTTTTACTGGGGAATCGTATGTTCCTGTGTTTTATAACTACATGCAGTATTACAGCTTGTG
>JAOBRC010351349.1:0-12838 GCA_027575255.1 Scolionema suvaense
TGAAGTCTGTTGTAAAATACTTATAGCTTTCATAAATCAATAAGTTTTGAATCGGTTCCATGTGATTTTGGGCAGTTTGGATTGAATTCATGAGTATCAGATTTGGCTTTGCAACTGTTCCAATATGGCTCCAGTTTTCTGAAGCAGTATCCCGAAATCGCCCCCGGTCTTAAAGGGTTAATTATCAGATCCTGACTTGTGCAACTGGCTCATTGTGTCTACTGATCAAGAAAATTTTTATCATCTTATTCTACCTTTACCGAATAAAATGCAGGTCAATTGCTTGTAGCAAAATCTCTAACGTCAGCCCTTATAACGCCGGTAGCCAGAAATTGACGCCATTCAGGGCCGGCGTAAAAAGGTCCAACAAGGAATTTAGTTACTCATGATCTTGTTTCTGCTGTAGAATTGGAAGCAGTTCGGCATTAAAGGCTTGAAGGTGTTGATGGAGCAAGGAATTTTCGTAAGTTCAGTTGAAGTTTATTGATGGAGTTCTTTCACAAAATCATTCACCATCTGTGTATGTTTGTCTGCTTATTTTTGTTTCGACTCACGCTTTAGCCCATAAAATGATGTCTTGTGCTTTCGTTCGTCCGTCTGTCACCACTGCTTTTTCCCAGATAACGGCCCCTCATGGATTTATTTGAAATTCGAATGAAGATCAAGATCAATAATTGAAATTAAGTGATGGAGTTGGATTTGTGAAAAACTGTTTTTGTTCACATTGCAGGTGGCATTTCACACCTAAAAATGACATGCGTAAGCGCCTGCACCTCAACAACTGTGCCGCATTATTGTTATGTATGTGAGCTATATCCCCATTATTTAATTTTACCTTATACCTCTTTTACAGTGTATATTAGATACTAGTACCTCTGCGATAGTACCACTAATTGACTGCCATTTTTATGCAAAATTACAACCATGTGGATTCCAGCTGATCAATTTGTAAAACGGGACCTGAGTTGTGATCGTATCTTCTGTCTGTTACACTCAGTGACAATTCTCAACAAGAGCCTGTGGCAGCAGTGTTGCCTCCTTGCATGAATCTGATATGGTGGTTCCAGCTGCGGGACGATCGATTGCTATGGAATATGTTTTTTAACAGTTCTGCTTGAAGTTTGAACAGGTTGTTCACAGGCCTAGTAATTAAGGTATACACTAGCCCCTCCTCCCCTTTCTGCTCCAAAAAAAAGAAAACAAGAACACCTGGGAATGTAGTGTGTCGGGTTATTTCATGGCGAAAGTATGGGAACCCCGCCTCCCACCCCCTCCCCTCCATGCCCACACATGAGAAATACAATGTATGCTTGGCTACCAGCTAATGCCTATCTCACGAAACGATCATTGAAGGAGCCGAACAGCAGGGTGGCCAGCACTCCTGGAAACTCTTGGAAATGGATTTGCTCCCGGAAATCTCCCGGAAGAAACAGGAAAATTACAAAATCTCCTGGAAAACTCCTGGAACAATTTTTTTCTAAAAAATATTTTGTTTCTCTTATTTTCTTTTTCTTGTTATTCAAAATTTCCAAATAGTTTCGAAAATACCGAATGCCTGTGTTTTTCTTAATTCTGATAGCCTAGACATAGTAAAAAGAAAATCATGTTCTTTTCTCTATGGTTTAGAGATATCTGAAATAGACTGAAAGTGTAAAATTTTTGTGTGGTTAAACTTCCCAGTGTAACCATTCCCAGATATACAGTAGGCTTGTTGCTCTCTGAGGGTATGTAATCCTGGTTCTGGTTTTTGTTTTGCTCTGTGCTTTGGTTGCATTGTGAGCTTGCTGGTAATTGTGCTGGATGCTGAAGCATCAATTTCAATCATCAGTTGGATATAGCTGTAAGAGTTTAAAATCATTACGGTTTTGCCTGGAAAACCCTACATTCCATGCTCTCAGGAGATTTTTCTTTGACAGGATGTCCTTTTTCAATGCCTGGCTTAGTTTTCATTGAGCTACATCAACTCGCTCGTAGCAGGTTTCAGTGTAGAAAGTGTTAGAAAGAGAAACATCTATGCATGGCTGGATTGAATTTGGTTAACATCTCAATTTAGTGTGTGGCTTTCCCTGTGAGGATTTCTGAGTGTCCTTAGGTAAATTTGGCTTAAGAACTGGCTGCGTTGCAGGTGCTGCCCTTCAAAGATTCCTTCAGCACCGTAGCAGGTACTAACTCCAGAATAATAATATCTGCTTCTATGAACTATTACAAGCCTTACTCAGAACCTTGCACCTTGTGAAAACTTTGGCAAAAGTGTCTTTCAATGCAATTTTTGTGTTGCATATGTAATTCTATTCTTGTGGATCCTACGGATACAAGATGTACCCGTTCAAGCGTTTTTGATATTACCTTTCTTCTGCTGGAGCTTCTGAAGCAGATACAGATTGATAAGATAAGACTGTGGCACATGCATTGCGGGATATCCTGGGGGCACGTTAAAATTAATGCTGACAATATCTTGTGTACACGAAACTATTGCTGAAATAAGAAAATGGGGAAAATCATGGGGAAGCAGTCCATTTAATGAGGGGAGCGTATACCATTTTTCAGATCATGGGGGCTTGTCCCTCCCACCTCGGGAAACCCTGCCCCTGGCCATGCAAGGATTTATCCAAGCACCAACTGACTACCGACATGTGGTAGCGAAAACTCGATCTTCAAATTGAGTTTACCAAAAGTTTTTAGAACCATAACTTAAACATTTGCACGGCTGTTAACATTCTCAAAGAAGGTGCTTTGTAGTTCAGACACGAACATATTCAAATTTTGCTTCATCATGACTCATACTTCATTCATCCAAACCAATTAATCTTTGCATATAAAACCGATCTCTAATGAGTTTCTAATAAGAAGCCAACAACCACTAGTTTGTAACGAAAAACTTGTTGTTTGTTTGGAACATGATGAAAGGTACATGTATCATTTCCAGTTTATCTGCAGCACTTCAGCAACATCACCAGATGCAGATAATGAAATTGATTTTGTACGGGAACCTCCCACCAATCACATCCACGAACCGTCCAAGATCCATCCTTTAGACACTTCTGACTGCCTCACAGTGTGACACGAATCCTTTGGCAATATCGCAGATCAGATTGCAGTGACCAGTCCAGAGATACCAGCAGCACCTGAGATAGTTGATAGTTCAGCTTTGGATATAGATAATCCCGGTCATGGCACAGTACGCAGATCGACGCGGCAGACAGCTCCTCCCCTGTTATTCCAGTATGCTGAATTAGGAAATCCAGAAGTAAGCAAAGTTAGCATAACGTAACATCAAGAATATAAATGCCATTGTATCACACACACCAAGCACATGAATTTTCAGATACAGCAACCATGGCCCCAGCTTGCGCTACACAGCCAAACATTCCTGTACCAGTTGGTAGGGGTGAACCAGCAAAGCATTCCTGTACCAGAGTTGCTGTTGTTGGATTCGTCGGTTTCCGTGTCTCGTTCATGTCTCGTTCATGTCTTGTGTTGTTGGTAAATTAGCATAATAAATTGTAAGTAAGTATAATAACCAAAGTATCACGCTGTAGGGGGAGTAGAATATGGAGGGTGCAAAGAACGGACGTTTGATGTCATGCACGATTGATGTCACGCACGATGAGAATCATGCTCTCGACTGTAACTCATGCATTTGTATGAATCTTTGTTAAGCCCTCACTGTTGTCTGTATGTCTGAGCTGCTGTGCTTGTTGTAACTAAGCTCCTATTTGTTTGCATTAAGTTGTACAGGTGCCTTCAACATACACTCACTGTATGTTCCTGCAAACTATAGATGGTGTACATATGAAAATAAACCAAATAAAATCTGTTAGACAACAGTGTCCAAGTACCATGGTTTCAGTTTTCTCTTCATTCACGATTAATCTGAATCTCTCACCTTCATTAGTATACCCATCCCTTTCTTCAAATCATCAATAGTGTCGAAAAATATAGTTGTATCATCTGCATAACCCAGCCAAAGATATTCCCCTTCTCCATGAGCAGGATGTTCTCTTCTTTCAGCTGTAGATGTTGAATTGTTTGGGATTTGGTATTCAAACTTTAAACCTGCTTCTGAACATGACTCTGTAAACACTCACGTGACAAAGTCCTTACAAACAATACAGAGATGGAGATTTACAGCCTCCTTGTCGAACACTACTTCTTGTCTCAAAGACAGTCATTTGTGGATCATCTTTCTGGAAGGTTGTAGTTTCTTTATAGAGTTGCTCAATGATTTTATAGTTGCTGTCTATTAAATGATCTTGTCTGTCAGGGAATAGCCTTATATATATGTACTTCGAAATAGCCATGGACACGCTATTTTATCAAATGCTGCAGTAAGGTCTATAAAGATTGCATATTTCAGGCTGTCTAGTGCGTCATTTTTTTCGTTTTTATTCATTTTTTATAGAAAGGTCATTTTTTTTCATTTTTTACATCAAAATTTCCTAGTTTTTCATTTTTTTCATTTTTTTTCACCAAAATTTTCATTTTTTGTAGTTTTTTTGCCTCCCGATGTCTTGACTTTTTGTTGTTTACAAAGCTTACTTGCTGCTCTTATTGGAAAGACCTTTCCATAATAGCTGACTTGTATGTCAACAATAACAGCTTTTATAGAATAATAGCTTTGTTAGAATCAATCTATTGTTTAGTCCTATCATTATTGCGGCAGAGCATTCTGTCAATATCATAGACAGAGTTTTTCTCAGAAAAATATGTTGTATGCTTTGTTTTACCTTCGTGTTCCCTTGATGTACTTATACTAATAGCCTGAGAAATTTTTATAGAGGGAATGGTTCGTTAATCACCGTCAGTTGCTTGTTGGAATGTGTTCTAAGCTTGATTGACATACTTTGGAACACGTCTGTGACTAATCGTTATAGGTTCCAAGTTTTGTTGTTCTAATTGCACTCAAGCTCATTCAGTTCACATGTGAGTTTATAATAGTGTGAACACTCAAAATTAGTGGCCAGTATATGTTGTGTTGGTAGGCACTTGTAGTATGTGGTTCGTGATAATCAATTTTTTGTTTCTTTGTGAAGCTTTTTATGCTCAACAGCATTGACATTTGCAGTGACATGAATATAGCTTATGCTGAGTTATTTTTACTGTAACTAATTGTTTAAAGTGGCTCTGTTTTAGCTTAGATTTATCATAGTGCAATGGTTCAGTGGTTTGACTCTTGGCTCGAGAAGGTTGATGGTAGTAGCATCAAGATTGGCTTATGGGGGCCGAGAAGAAATATCAATATCATGCCCAGTGTATGCCAGGCAATTGTGATCTGAAGCATGCTTCTCAAGAATTTCACTCACTGAATCAACATGCATTTTAGCCGAAACAAAAGGGACTATCTGAATTACACTATGGTACATCTACTCTTTGGTTCTCTGCAAAAGGATCATCCTCTCTCTAGCTCCCCTTAATTATTTTAAGACCTAACGTGATATTGCTAGACCCTACTTTGAATATAAAAGCCGTTTCTGCAGAGGCTATGTGGGTCCTAAAGGTTGGCGAAGAAGATATGGCATTAAGTGACTCTGATAGTGTACCACGGCTATTTCAGACCATATTTCCTGACAGTGAAATCAGTAAGCATTTCACGCGGAGTACAGACAAAGTATCATATATTACAGGATGGATTGAGTCCATTGCTGCTTGATTTTTTCGTTGCTGCCGTGAAGAAATCTAAAGAAGGGTTCACCCTGAGACTACCTCAAAACAGAATAATGGATTTGCTTGTCAGGTTCTGGGACAACAAAAAGCAATGTATGATCAGAGCGTATTTGGGATTGCTATGATTTTGTACGAGCCACTCCCGTAAATATTGCTAGTATGCTCACGAGTCTACATTATGGAAGAAAGTACCATCTACCTTGGAGTCGCTTGTTCAACATCTCTCCTGATGGTCAGCAAGGCTGTTTGGAGAAGTCTTGACAGCAATTTGAAAGAAACAGGATACAAGGGACTAATTGAATTTACAAGCTCTACTCTGCACGCTGTGCATAATGTTCACAAAAGGCATTGATTACCTTCAGGTCTATGGAGAAATGGTGGACCAGCTTCCACTTGACGTACTGGATGATTTGATTGAATTTCTATCCTTTCGGCCTGTATGTGATGTCCTGTGCCCGCGGTTTCGATGTGCCAGATCTTACTATTCACAACTACTACGAAATTTTCCTTTCCTCTCTCTTGCTCCCCATGTTATTCCCTGTTTATTATCAGCTCTTCTTACTCTTTCAGTTGCAGATTTCATAAGTACTATCCAGAAGGCGCATGCAAAACATTAAGATTGCAAGCGGAAAGAAACAGGAGAAACAACCTATTCAGGAAGAACGCCGTTTACAAAAGAAGCTGACGACAGCAGACGAAAGCAATTGAAGTAGCAAAACTGAAGAGTAAGGCATTAGAGGAAAAGGAGGAAAACTAGAAAGATGATGAGGAGTTAGACAAGGAAGACGATGTTGTCAATGGCATGGCTTCTGTTAGGGTTGCCAGGGAACTGTTAGAAGGCGCCAAAAGGAAGCTCGATAGGGTTGCTGAAAGGAGAAGTTAGTAAACAAGAAAAGGCCCAAAATTGGAACAAGGAAGAAGTCCGCATTCCATGTGCTGATGCTAAGTGCCAAAGAAGCTAAAACGTGAATTTATATTACGTTGATTTATTGGTGAAGATGAGTATGTCTTCTGTATGTCTATGACGTTTTCTTTAAATTTTCGGAAAGTAAGGACTGTCCTGTTTAATTACTAATTACTGCTTGCATCACATGTGTTGGGTTGTGGTAACTGCATCTCTTTTGCATATTGAGTTATCATTATCGTTCTTTGCAGTGAATCCATGTGTAGATGAGATAATTCTGTCTATTTTCTACCTACTTCGAGAACTTTTACAAGGGTACATTACATGTCTATTGTGTTTATTTCTCATTTTAAGGAGACAGTTTGTCATTTTTCGTCATTTTTCGTCATTTTTTTGTGCAGAAATTTCATTTTTTTTTTTTTTTTCATTTTTTGGCATGATTTATGTCATCTTTTCTTCATTTTTTATGGTGGGGCTTGCTAGACAGCCTGATATTTGTTCTTCTTCATTCTATCTGCTATTTGCTGAAGGTGTTTTACGACATAGATAGCGTCCTGTGTTCCTCGACCCCGCTGAAATCCTTGTTGTTCTTCTGACAATTGTCTGTCATACCGATCACATTCTCGCTCAAGAATTATGCACATGGACACTTTACACAATGCTGAACTAATAGATAGCCACCTATACTTAGTTGGGTCAGATTTAGAACCGTTTTTCTTGAAGATAGTAGTTAAACGTGATAGCAGGCCAAATTTTGTGTGAATGTTAGCAGTAATATTGCTATCTAACGTAATGAGTCATGGGACATATCTGGAAAAGGACTCCCGCTTTAGCAGAAGAGTCCTATAAAAGGAGGTCTATCCGTCCACCCTTCCGTCGTTTCATTCACACATTTTCCCGGATAAGTGCTCAATGAATGTTGCTGAAATTTAATGTGAAGGTGACAATCTGTAATTGAGGAAAAGTGATGGAGCCGAAATTTTGAAAAATTTTTTGTTCGGCTTGCAGGTGGCAATTTATGCCCCAAAATGGCCATTTTTTTTAGAGTTTTCCAAAAATATATTCAAAATCCATTCATTACTTTTTCCTACTTGATTGCATGAAAATTTCGCGGTTTTGTGGTTGAGTTAAAAAAACACAAAATTAAAATGCTGCAAAAATCATTTCCAGCTCTACCGCAGAATTAAAACACCGCGAAAAATTGTATTTGGGTCTACCGCAAAATTAAAATGCTCCAAAAATCCAGGTTTTAAACTGTAAGATGTTTTGTTTATATTTTGTCAAAAACGAGTGAAAAATACACCATTTTGGAACAAGCAAGTCATTTCTGTTTTCATTCTTTACTTAGACTGCGAATTTGAAATGCAGCAAAATATGTATGTTTGCCTGAGCCGCGACATTAAAATGCCGCTAAATTGGCAATTTTGCCTGAACCGTGAAATTAAAATGCCGCGAAATGCAATTTTGACCCCTCAAAAAACGCGAAATTAAATGCAATAAAGTAGTTTTTGGTTTGAAACTGCGGGGCAGCAGCAGTTATGCTGTGGACTAAGTGTCATATCTGGGGAATATTCTTGTTCAACTTGCAGGTGGCTATTTACATATGTCTAAAAATGGCGTTTTTCATGGGTTTTTCCTAATATCTCAAAGACTGTTATCCGATTCTTGTCATTTTTGGTGCGAATAATAAGGGTAACTGTGCGCATGTTTTGATCCATATGCGATGTCTCCTGAGAATCTCTTTTTACTGGCAGGTGGCAATGTAGGTCCAAGAATGGAGATTTTCATTTTTGTTTCGAAATATGTCAAAAACCGTCCTTCTGATTCTTGTCATTTTTGGTATAAATATTTGGGGCAACTCTGCACGTGTTATGAACCATGTGCCTTGTCTCCGGAAAATCTCGTTTTGCTTGCAGATGGCAAGTTTTGTCCAAAAATGGCGTTTTTCATGTTTTTCTCCAAATATATCAAAAACTGTTAATCTGATTCTTGTCATTTTTGGTGTCAATATTTGGGCATTTCTGCGCATGTTATGAATGATGTGCCTTGTCTCCAGAGAACCTCGTTTGGCTTGCAGGTGACAATTTGCGTCCAATAATGGCGTTTGTCATGGTGTTTTCCAAATATGTCAAAAGCTGTTTATAGGATTCTTGTCATTTTAGGTGTGAATATTTGGGGCAACTCTGCACATGTTATGATGCTATGTCCCCTGAGAGTGATTTTCAGGGTTAAAACTGTTTGTAGGATTCTTGTCATTTTTTGTGTGAATATTTGCAGCCAATCTGCGCATGTTATGAACCATGTGCCATGTCTCCGTTTGGCTTGCCGTTGGCAATTTGTGTCCAAAATTGGCTATTTTGAGTTTTTTCAAACAACACAGCATAAATGATTGGTTCATTTTTTGGCATTTTTGGTGTGATTCTTCGGGGCAACTCTGCATATGAACCATATGCCATGTCTGGGGAAAATCTCGTTAAGGTTAGGCTTGGAGGTTGTGATATACATCCGAAAACGACTCTTCCTTTTTTCTCATTATTTTTGAGTGGATCTTTGGATGGCTTACTTTATGCTGTGATCCATGCCTTATATCTTGGGAATACTGTACGTTGTTCAACATGCAGGTTACAATTTATGCCTGCATTGGCTATTCAGGGTTTTTCACAATCTTTCTGGAACCCTTTATCAGTTGTTTGTTATTTGTGGTGTGAATCTTGTGGCTTATGTCTTAATTTTTTCTTTGATCTTACATAAAGATTCTCAATTAATTTTGCGGGAATCCACTAATTATGTGACTTGTTACGACCAAAAGTGGCCATAAATGACTCAAACGATTTTGAGGACACTTCATCAATTTTTGGTATGTATGTTATAAGCCATGCGTCACGTGTTTGGTAAATCTCGTTTCACTTGCGAGTGGTAATTAATGTCCAAATCAGGATTTTTTCCAAATATTTCTGGAGCCTTACATCAGGTTTTTGTCATTTTCTGTGTAAATCTTACGGGCAGCACTATGACTGTTATGAACCATGCGTCATTGTTGAGAAAATCTTCTTGGCTTGCCGGTGGCAACTTACATCCAAATATAGCTGTTTTTATGTTCTTTTCACGTTACTATAAGTACGGTACATCAGTTTTTCATCATTTTTTTTTGAAGGGTAACTTAACTTTCGTAATGGATCATGCATCAGGTGTTATTCTGTTTATTTAAGAGATTCACAGAACATGTTTTTCTTACTTTTCTTGTAAGTGCAGAAGCTGAAAATAGCTGAAAGTATATAGAAACTGTGTAAGGATACAAAAGTGTAAGGATATCTGATCCGATCATGCAACACTAAGATTCTCAAGTAAGATTTTCATCAGTCCACAATTTCTTGTTTAGAGAATATTCCAGATACTTATTATTATCTTCCAATGGACATAGTATCATGTTGATGTTCTTTGGTTCTTGTTGTATTGATAACCTTTTTTGCTGTGCATCTGATAGTGTGTGAGTCCTATCTATATAGTGTGTGTATTTCATTTATTTCAATTCGTCTTATTTGGCACCCATTTCCACTTGAGTGGGAAATTTATGGCGGAACTTTGTCCTTGCACAACTTTGGCCTGCAGGTGAGACTCGCATTGGGCATGTAGGTGGGGGTTGATAGCTGCAGGTGGGAGTTGTTCGTTCAGATCCAGGAGGAAACTATGACTGCTGCTCTGTTTTGACTCATAATTAGTAGAAACAGTATTTGTGTCTCAGTTTTGCTTTTCTGATGACGTTATTGATTCATCGCCTTTAAGTATATTGGCCTGCGGCAGTAGTGACATAGCTTACTATGTCTCATTGCTGCCTTGAAATTTGCGAGTGTACATATATCTGTGTCCATTTTTGCTATGAAATATGTATTTTTGTGGTGTATCTTAACAATTTTGTAGAAAACGCACTTAATAATAGTGTCACTGCGACGTAAGATATCCTGTGGGTAATTTGTTAAGAAAAATTTTGAGGGGGTTGAAATCTGATCCCAAACATGTTTTAAGTTTCTAGTTTCGTTTTCAGGAGCCACAAAACCGTCCGTCACTTGATGACATTGGTACTGTTTTGGAACAAGTCCAAAAAGACCAAAAATTCCCCGTCGAGGAAATTCCGTATATTCCGCATATTCCTACAGCTTCACCTGAGGTTTGCGGCAGCCAAGTTGTAAACTTGTCACAGTAAGCACACAACTTGTTTTTGTCTTCATTCATGATGGTACAAATATGTTATTTGTAAAAGTCACGTTTATCGTATCGTTTGGTCTTGGTGTTGCCATGGAGACTTGATTAAGCCTCCTCCTTAGCATAAGGCTTCACGCCCCCCACCCATTTAGCGGAAGAGTCCTATAAAATGAAGTCTGTCTGTCCGTCCGTACGCAGTTGAGTTTTTAATGTTAGTGTCCTTGGAGAATTGCTTAGGGAGACCGTTAGGTCCTCCCTAAGGAATCGACAAGACACTAACATTAAATACTCAACGACTGTGTAGGGTAAAGCCGCTTTTGCGTTGGTAAATGCGGGAGAATTTGAGGCACGCTTGAGCATATCATCAAGATTGTCCAGTTCTGACATATGTCAAAGTAAATTTTACGGCGCAACTTTTGAGACGGGTGCCGACTTCGGCAAAACTTCAGCTGACGTTGTTTTTTGACGTCAAAAATTGACTAAAAATTGCTAGTGTTTCAGAAAAACGCCAATAGTTTCAAAAGAGTAAAGGTTTTGGGGCCACAGATTGGCATGGTGATATAGAGAATAAATTGTGCATCGAAAAATTGGGGTTTGCTGAAAAATGTCGGATCCGACACTCATCCGACGTCGTCCCAAAGTCAAAACAACGTTTTTTCGATTTCCGACGTTTTGATTTGGTATTCCCACGTCAGTGCCGGTATCAGCAAAACTAGCTCAGGGATGGATGGGCAATTTATCAGGCTTCATTTCAAAATTGGTTTGACGCTTTG
Organism: Scolionema suvaense; assembly: GCA_027575255.1. Taxonomy (NCBI): domain Eukaryota; kingdom Metazoa; phylum Cnidaria; class Hydrozoa; order Limnomedusae; family Olindiidae; genus Scolionema; species Scolionema suvaense. The sequence goes on from JAOBRC010351349.1 coordinate 11,542, forward strand.
CCCATCGGTAGTTTTGACGTCACGCCGTCCGACATGCCGTCAGATAGGGTATTTTTGGGTCATTTTTGGCCATTTTGACGTCGTTTTTCACGTCATTGCCGACATGTGATGGATCTGATTCCTGGCTCCTTTTGAGAACTCCGCTAGTACTATCTAGTGGTGCATACCGTATAATTAGCCCATTTGTGGTTTTTGAGTTATTTACGGTCAAAGGTGGAAAAAATGGCAAAAATGGCAAAAATTGAAAATGAGTGACTTTTGGTGGTTTTTTGAGCATATATTTGCAAAATCTTCAGACAAAGACCTATAACTTGGCCAGGTGATGAAACTACTTTAGTGCTGACTGCTGAATTTAAGAAATTTGATATTTGATTGTGTCGTCACGGTTTCCTGGGGGGTCAAAAAAGGGTGATTTTGGGCCTAAAAAAGGCACTTTATTTGTTTTTTTGTGTACAAACTCCCAAGACGTGCTTCAAAATCCCTGAAACTTACTAAATCAAATCTTGACAATATTTCCTTACTATATCCATCGTTAAAACTCACAGATTTGGTAAAATTTTTGCTCCAGGGGGCTCAAAAGTGGGCTCTTTGATGAAAAGTGACCCCTTTTCGATGACGTCGTACGTCACGACGGATGACGTCATCGGAACCAAACTACTTTTTTAGAAGGACCAAAAGTTGTTCTACTTTGGTGCCACAGTTTTATCTGTTAGATTTGATTTAGGTAGAAAATTTTATGAAAATGGGGTCCAAAAACAGGCCAAAAGTGGTCAGTTTTGGCCATACTCGAACTTTGACATCACTTTTCTCGAAATCTAACTGAAGGAATTTTTTAAAATCCCTTCATCGACGCAACAGTTTGTAATCTACCGATACAAAAAGTTTGATATTGATTGAAAGTTTTTAATGTGGCCGTTTGAGCCAGCAAAAATTTTGGCCACTTTTGACGTCACCTGACGTCATTTTGATACCGACGTCGGCAAATATTTTTCAACAGAATGAAACCCACAAGGTGTTCCTTCAGAAAATGTATAGTAAGGATGTTTCAGTTTAACAAACCATTATATGTGACGCTTTGAAAAGTGCATATTTTTGCGTTAAATTATAAGTGCCACCAAGGGGCGCAAATACTTAACTTCCAGTTTCTTGCGTTAACCCTTCGTCGGTAACGCTAAAAACTAGGGTACGAACGGTAAAGGGGGGGGGGGTCTACACCCCCTTCGGAAATGGTACTTCCCGTACAGCTGTAGGAATAATTTTTGGTACACACCAAAAGGGGTCTAATACAAGGTTGCAT
>JAOBRC010351460.1:0-12838 GCA_027575255.1 Scolionema suvaense
TTTTGATTTGATCGAAAGTTACGAACGATTTAAGTTGAAATCTAATGATTTCATAACGAAATTTCCAAAATCTTTCCCGTTTCTAGTCATAACTGCTAATCGGAAAAAATCTCGTAAAATGCCGACACCGTTTTGGAGGTATAACATGCACGTTTCACTTAGAGTTGGTTTGGTAAAAAAATATTGAGCACACGGGGACTTAGAGCTCTGCAAAGGGCTATAACCAAGATTTCAAATATTCCTTTTGTTTACAGGCAGCAGGTGGCAAGTTATCTCAAAAACTGCAGGATAGCTATGATACAAGTGACCTCCACTGATGATTTGAACATCATATGACTTCTTGGAAACTTCGTTGAATCTACTTTACATGCTCTTGAATGAAGCACCATCTGAGCCTTTGCAGTATCCTTAAGTATCTAATGACCCTCATCCTTACTTGGCAAAACCATAAGCATCTGAAACAAAGGACATAAAATAGAAACAGCGACCAATACAAAAGTTTGTATATTTTTAGAGTAGTTTTGTGCTTCTGAAATAGCAGTAGGAAAATCAAGTACATATGCTCATGACCCATAAATTTCTTTACTGGCCGAGTTATTGCCAAGGAAATTCACAGAAATCTTAGCGGAAGACAGAAAAATTCGCGGAATTCCGCCAATTAACGGAACACTGACATGGCTGGTAGAAGGACAGATCACGGCAGATCACAAGTAAACCTTCCTGTTGAAAATTTGCAGAACGAACAGTTAAAGTTGGCAAATCAAATGCAAGCGAATAAAGAGTTGGGACTCGCAAAAATTCTATCGACACTTAGTAGCAAAAACGTTTGTCACGAAATACGTATATTATCGATGCGGCTGAAGCAGAAACATTAAACAGTCACATTATTCAGCACAAATCTTCATAAAAACTGCAAAGAGTATAAATGAATAAAAATACCATTTTTTCGACAATAACATTACAGTAAGTGAATGTCAAAAAGCGTCCGGAAAAGGCCGCTAACTTCCGCACGAATGGTGGCAAACCCACGAAACTTACTACAGATACATAACACGATATAACAAAACGTAAGTGCTTCGTGAGAGAAAAATTATCGTAGGTTTATCGCATTCATTGGCATACTGCAATAACAAGTAAGGTTCCTCGGGGCTTATTTGTGAGAAATGGATGAGAGGGTGATGGCTTATTGAATTCGCGTTCCCAGAAATCCTCTCCGGATTTTTTGTAATTTTCGGATGGCTTGGTTTGTAAGCAAAGCACTTTTTTTTGGCGCTCTGAAGGCTCAAAGGAGGAATTCGCAAAGAAGGAACTGATCAACAATTATTTCAATTTAACCTTACAAGGGCCGGGATGTTTGGATGTTAAATAAGCCGGGAGGGGAGCCTGGTAGGCCCGCCCCCCGTAAAATCCACAAAACTTAACCAACCATCTTGAAACTTGGTAGGATGTTAGATCACATCAATATACATTAAATTAGTATGCAAAACATTTCACAGGTGGCGTCATTGTTATGATTTCATCATTTTTTCCATATATGGTCATTTTTGACTATTTTTTCGAAAAATGGCAAAATTTTAGTGAAAAAGGAGCAAAATTGCTAGAAACCTTTTATTTTGTACTTAGTATAGGGTATTTTATCATAACAGAGTTAAAAATCCAGGTTTCAGGAAGTTTCTTCAATTTTCTACTGTCCCGACATGCCAAATGCGGAGAACAATAGATGACGTCACGCCCAAGATAGTCAAAAATTGAAAATTTTTTCGACACCATCCGATTCCTCTCACAAAGTTACGAAAAGTAACGAAGTTTCAATGCTGTACGGTAAGTTGTTCCAGAGATACAAAACCAAGTTTATAGCCCCCCCCCCCCCCCCCGGCCTGTGCAGGGTTAACACTATTGGTTCTAATAGGCTTCGGTACGTATTAACTATTTCCGTTGGACGACACTTTCAAGGGTTGGGCTGACTCGAGGGTGGGGGCTCACTTATCAGAAATTGGCTTCGGGGTGGGGGCGTAATCGAGTCTTTATGGAATGCTTCAGGGAATCATTCAAGGAACGTATCTTCTTGGGCGAAATTTTCGTTACTCATATAAAAATTCTCGCTTTCAGTGGAAGAAAAACTTCGCCCACTGCTGCTCACAATGCTCTCATAACGCTGCAAAAGTTAAGGACGATATTTTTTAATGATGCAAGATCTAATGGACTGTTTTTTCGGAAGTCCGGCGAGCAAACCATGTTTTTTACAGATTATATGTTTAAGTTAAAGAAGCCTGTAAGAGAAATAGAACACTTTTATTCAAGAAGTGAATAGTGCTTCATTTTTTTTATAGCATTAGGCAGGAACAGTAGACTGCAAGAGTCGAGAACTACGTAAGGTAATAGTTGCTTTTCAACAGACGTTCTGAACCACTTTTTCTCTCTATACATCCATACATCGCCATAAAAATGTTGACATCTCCAGAACTAGGCTAGATACTACGGCCATATTTGTGAAAAAAGGACACACATTGATTTCCAAAAAATTCGGACATAAATACTTATGCCCGAAAGCTTCCAGATATTTTCGGATTCTGATACAACTTAGCATTTAAGTTTCTATGCAAAGAAAATTTTCGGACATCAAAATTGCAGGCATTTTCCCTATTGTTCGAAATTAAAAGCGTCCGAAATTTTTAGAAAACCTGCAGGACCACCAAAAACGAAGCGTCCATGACACGACAAAATATATAAAATCATACATATAAAGAAAAAATGAGATGGCCTGCATCAGCTAATTCAATCGTGAAACGAGCGCAAAAGAGAGACTGCACACACGACAACAGTCGAACGAGAATAGATCGCTTAAAAAAATCGTAACCTCCCAACCAAACATCTGAGAAGAAACGGAGTCCATCTATCTACAAAAGTAACTGCCATTAACAATCTATTCATAATAAAAACATATCAATCACATTCAATTCTTGCTGACGAAAATATTTCATATTTTATTTCATATATCAAATATTTTAAAAATCTCTTTTTTAAAGAACTATCGACCAATATAAAATTTGATAACTTCAAATGCATAACTAACAAAAATAATACAGACATTAGCGAGGTTGCGAAATGCTAAAATCTACGACACGAACGCAGTTGTTAGGCTGTTGCGATGTGGCGTTCGCGTCATATTTCGCAACCTCACCTTTACTTTAAGTCTTACAGCAATGTATAAAATAGCCACCAGGCTACCACAATATATTACATTTCAGGTGGTCCTTGCAGGGTCACTACATTTTATGCAACAAGAGCTCAATGACCGTAGTCTTACCATCAGCTTGATTCTTGACACCCAGTTGTAACGCATCTCTGATCTGATCGACATGGTCACACGTTATGGCCTCACAAGCCATGCTACGAGCAATATGCGCGTAAGACCAAGGAATGGAATCTTCTAGCATTGGATCATCATACCCTCCCTGCAGAGAAAGAAGCATTAAAGCACATTCTAACAAAAAAGACCCAACTTCAAAGCCAATTTCTGGCCAATAAACCCTCATCCTCGAATATGCCTCTACCCTTGAAAGCGTCATTGAAAATAAGTTGCTGAATCCCTACAAAAACCTGGGGCTTGTTATAAATGAGAATCAAAATCACGAAACCCCTTTAGAGCACCTAGCGTCAGCGTCAGCTCAAAATTACTTGTTCTGAAATTGATAAATACACTCGTCTTTTATATAAGACCGGAATTTATATAAACCATGAAATTTAAGCTGTAGCTTGTTGTTGTTAATTTATTTTCCAATTTAACTTTTTTCCTCCCACAAGAACACACACTTTTCGTGATTTTTTGCCTGTCAGCAGCAACAAAAACCTGTCAGCAGCAACGAAAACTGCAACATACAATCCATAGAATTAGTGGATACCCGCAAACTTCATTGAGGATCTTCGTGTGACATCAAAGAAAAAATGAGACATGAGCCATAAGATTTACACCCCAAATAACAAACAACTGATGAAGCGTTAAATTCGAAAAAAAGCCCCTGAAAATAGGCAATATTTGCATAAATTGCAACCCGCATGCTTACCAACATATTCCCAAGATATAAGGCATGGATCACAGCATTAAGTATGCCACCCCTAAGATCCAGCCCAAATTGACAAAAAACAGATGGATCGTTTTTGACATACTTGGAAAAAACCCTGGAAATTGTCACTTTTGGACGTAACTTACCACCCACAAGCCTAACAAGATGTTCTCAAGACATGGCACAAGGTTCATAACAAACACAGACTTGCCCCACAGAATCACACCAAAAAATTCCAATGAACAGATTAACTGTTCATGACAAATTTGGAAAAACCCCTGGAAATCGCAATTTTTTATGTAAATTACCACCTGCAAGCCAAACGCGATTCTCAGCAGACATCGCACATGGTTCAAAACATACGGAGAGTTTTCTCAGATACTGATACCAAAAATAACAACCAACAGATTAACTGATCATGACATATTTGGAAAAAAACCCATAAGAAACATTTTTGGATGTAAATTCCCACCCGCAAGCCAAACGACATTTTCAGGAGACATGGCATACGGTTCAAAGAAAATATTCAGACCAAAAATTGCAAGAATCGTTTTTTTAGTTTGTGACATAAGAGGAAAAAAAACAGGAAATCGCCATTTTCGGATGTAAATTGCCACCCGCAAGCCAAACGAGATTCCCAGGAGACATGACATATGATTCAAAACATTCACAGACTTGCCCCGAATATTCACACCATAAAGACCAAGAATCGCATCAACAGGTTTTGACATGTTTGAAAAAAAATATGAAAAACGCCAGTTTTGGATGCAAATTGCCATGTGCAAGCCAAATGAGATTTTCCGGACACATGGCACATGGTTCATAACATGTGCAGAGTTACTTCAAATATTCACACCAAAAATAACAATCAACAGATTAACCGTTGATGACACATTTGGAAAAAACCCCTGACAATTGCCTTTTTTTTACATAAATTGCCACTTGAAAGCCAAACAAGATTTTCAGGAGACATGGCATATGGTTCAAAACATGTAGAGTTGCCCCTAATATTCATACCAAAAAATGACAAGAATCGAATGAACAGTTTTTGACATATTCGGAAAAAACATGAAAAAAGCCATTTTTGGGCGTACTTACATGAATTTCCACCTGCAAGCCAAACGAGAGTTTTTCCAGGTATGACACATGGTCCACATTATTACTGATATTGTCCCTTAGTTTCATACCAAAAGGCACAAAACAGTAATGTACGGATTTTGAAATATTTTTGAAGAACCCTAAAACTGGTCATTTTTGGGCATAAATTGCCACCTGCAAGAAAAAAAATTGTCAAAATTCCGGCTCCATCACTTTTCCTAAATTATGGATTGTCACCTTCACACCAAATTTCAGAAAATTTCATTGAACGGCTATCCGGGAAAATGTGTTGGTGACAGGCAGACAGATTTCATATTATAGGACTCTTCCGCTAAAGCCGGAAAGCAATAACTGCCTCGGGGACTGAACCGAGACACTCTATCGTCTGCGTACGAGCATGGGATAGGAAGACATGCACTTCATTAGCATCAGTTCTGTTCTTTAGGGGGAGACCTCAAAATTTTGCCAGAATTCCAATACGGTGGCATTTCCTGAATCTGATAGTACAATGCACGAGAGAAACAATAGATGTAATGTTGACAAAATGCAAGAGTTTATAGCTATCAAAAACAAAGAACAAGTGATGATTTACTTAGGTAGAGAAATGAGCAAAAATTTAAATCAAAGATAGATCAGATAACGGATTTCGTGTTGATGGAAAGGAGGGGGAAGATGAAAGTCGTGTAGAAATTTGAGAGCACAACGAATATTATTTTTAAAGCTATGGCTCAATCTGTGCGAACGTACCTTCAGCACGAAAAATGGCAAAAGTCTTGACTCTAAAATTTTGCCATTTCGTACGTGGGGAACCAAGTTGAATGCGTTTTTTTATACTTCTAAGTATCTTGGGTTACTCTAGGTGCCTCTAAACTTTGTGGACAACTTTTTCAGGTTCCGAACGATTTTCGACGGTTTGACTTTTTCAGTCAAAATGGCACTCAGATGGCCTTTAACTTTGATCATGCCGGCCGAAAAAAGATTGGTGCGCCAACACAAATTTCAAAGTCTTTTGCTCTACAGTGTTTTCTCTATATTCTATGCGCAAACAGAGCTAAAATAGATGTTCTCGAGGTCTCACAATCTTGAGTCAAAGACATCTTTTTCGCTGTTTTGGCCAGATTTTGCTTATCCCCAGATCCGGTCTGAACTTGCTTATAAAATCTACAAATTTATTCACTGCGCATGTCTGGTTCTTTTCAAAGTCAGGGAATAGCCTGAGGTACTATTGTGTCAAATTTGAGCTCTGGAAGTGAAGTGGAACTTGATATTTGATAGCAAAGTGTTGGTGTCTCACATCCATGTTTTCAGAGGGCGGTCAGCCAGGAACAAGTCCGAGCTTCTAGGGTCAACTAGAATTTTTCTACGCTCATTCTTGCTTTGATTTATTCGTTTTACTGTTCTGTGTGTGCCCTGGAAAGGGCACGTGATTTGGTCGAGCATTACAGAAATTATTTAGAAATTTCTTTAAAGTTGGCACTTAGCTGTTTTCAAAGGCGGTCACTAGCAAAAACACAAAATTTCAAATCTTCATTTCTCAGGAATCAAGTTTCCAAAAAAGCTGTTCTAACAGACGTAGAACTTCTATGTCTTTATTTGTGACTAAAGGTAAGAACAAACTAATTTCCAGTATTGAAATGCTGATTGAAAAGTGCTTAAAGGACACCTGAGGGATAACATGTTTCAGACTTGGTGCTGGTCTGCCATTGTGGGCTTGAAATTTCATTCTTTTGAATTCTGAAAATCTTCTAAACAGCATGCAGAGTGGTAAGTTGACTATTTCCTAATCCGTGTAGTTGGTACAAAACTGTCCTGGTAACTTCAGCTCAAAAGAGCAAGTCGTTCAGAATATCTAGCCAGATAGAGATAGAATCTGATGTCACTTTCTTGAGGGGGTGTTGCGACTGACTGTGTGATCCATTTAGTGTTGGAGAAATACTTGTTTAAGAAGCATGGATATCTTTCTACTTTTATCATCTGTATAAATGAGACAAAATTTCCTGTCATTGCTATCATCCAAAGTACATTTCAAGTCCAAAAATTTTGCAAAAGATTTAGTAAGTACGAACAGTAACACATAAGCTCCCCAATAACACATAATGCTGCTGCTGACTGTACGCAGACTCTTGATTGGTCAGAAAATAAAATGGGACACTCTGATGACACAATCTCCTTTGCTTCAGTTTGGGACAATAGCGTGCAAGAGCAGGGACTGAGAGTTACATGTTATTGGGGGGCATATGTTGAAGGAATCTTAGAAGTGTGAGCTATTATACATGAAGAGCTTTATCAGGAGATATTTTTATGATTTTCTTTATATGTCAATATCTCTGGAACTACTCCTCAGATGAAAAGCTGGTTGACCACTCACTATGTTGATCAGCAAATAAACGTAATACAGAACATGCACACCTTCAACATGATGTCACGTGACATCACAATCTTAAATTATTCTAAAGGTTATAGAGAATAATTATTCCTTTCACCAGTATCTAGCTTGTGTCCACATTTGAAATCATTTGCTTCAACGGAACAGAAGCTATAAAGAAGTAAATTTTTAAATTTTTGAGAAGTTGACACTTGTACATTTAAAAACTTGACTAACTTCTGTTCTACTCAATGAAACTCGCCCCAATTTGGTATCCTAACTCATTTCAACTGTAACATGGATTTTAAAAAAACTGCAGATTCTGCCCATTAAACCAATTTTCGCAATTTCCAGACTCTTTCAGCTCAATTTTTTTTCTTAACTTGCTCAAATCTGGTTTAAACTTCCCGAGACAGTCAAGAATTACCCCCCTTTTGCTTAGATTTGAGCAAGTCTTCCTACTAAAAAATAGGATTTTACATTAAATTTTTCATGTTTTTCAAAAACCAATGATGGACCTGACTGAGCCCGATGAATGAATCAGAACATCTTCCTCTTCCATCACAGAAAGCAATACAGAACACTCCATCGAAAAAATTTCTTCCCCAAAACTGATCAAACAGCTTTCAATTGGAAAAAATTCTTCAGCAAAAAAGTTCTTCCCTTACAGTAAATTAATGGTAGGAAAATGCTTCGCAGAAAAAAAAGTTGCTTTAAAGTTTGTATTGAAAACATTGCAAATTACCATATGACGGTGCAGTGTACTCAAACTGTTTCTGGTGCATTTTTGGATATCAATATCTTTAAAATTAATAAACTGAGAACTGCCAATTTTAGTAGACATTTCAGACTAAGTAACCACAACACACCCATAAAATGTTAGGTCAGCAGCTGTTGTTCACGTCATAGATTTTGACATTTCGCAACCTCACTAATGTCCCTGATCTGCAATGGTAACTTTCAAAATTAGCGTCGTAGATTTTTGCCCTTGAAAGATTTTGAAACGATCAGCCAGCATTTTCGAACTGCTTCGTCAGATTCCAAAAGAAAAGAAACTGCGTCATATATTTTCTTGCAACCACTTTTCATTTGCATTGAAAACCAGCGTTTGCATTGTGGATTTTTATTTCGTAACCTCGCTATTAACGTCGAACCACATAGTATCCAACTATACCTAGTTGATGTGGTAGATGATCAGTTTTTTTCTCCCCTTAATCCATTCACAATGCCAGAAAATGCGCATTACCAACGAGTCAAATCATCGGAAAATTCAATACAACACAGGGCATAAGGAAACAAAAATCCAATAAGCCCTTCTTCGAATATATAAGGCCCCGACCTTCAAATCCATTTCTGACAAATAAGTGCGGGGGAGGGGGCCTAATTGAGTCGCAACTAAATAAACAACCATACTTCACATAACAAAGAACAAGTTTCAACAGTAACATAAACAGCTAGGCAGCATGAAAACGATCAAAATTCCTTGCGTACGAAGCTAAAAGATTGAGAGGGAAATTTTTTTCAAACTAATTGGTGACAAAAGAAAACTTAGCCGCAAAAAGCTGAAATCTAATTTCAACTCAACAAAACAATACGAAAACAACTAACAATAAAACTAAACTTCTATATGAGACGAGACAGCAGGCCAATACTTCCTCCAACCCCTCCCCTCCCCCCTCCTCCTCGCCCACTTAGTGAAATAAGGTGTTCTGAGTATCGTACGTATAAATGCTTGACTCTTTTCTGAGCTTAAGCAAAACCAAGGCTGATCGGCAAAATCCATTTACTAGTAAAAAAGACATATACTCCAAAAAACAAAAAATCTTTCCTACCAGTTTTTGTTCCCGTAACAGCCAACAATCATCATTAAAAACAACCGCAGTAACACCAATCCTTTCCCGTACACAAGTCAGCAATTCATTCAGACTCATTTCCCATGCAGCGTCACCAACATAAGCGATAGCAGGTCGCGCAGAATCAGCAACTCTACCACCAATGGCTGCCCCAAATGCATACTGACAATTCCCAAATGCCATGGCCGCCAGCATGCTTGGAGAGGATTTGAAACGGAGATAACTGTTTGACAAGGAGCAAATTCTGCCAACGTCAGTCGAAACAATAGCATTTTCCGGCAATGCGTTTTCCAATGCTCTTAGAGCTTGACGAGGTGTCATTCGACCTACAAAAGTAAGGAACAGCAACTACACATTCAAGTGAATGGAGCAACACAAATGGGTTAGAATGAATAGGTGGATATCAGGGAACTGCTGGATTTTACGCACTGACTATAGTATGAACATCTTTATTCAAAGCCAAGACGTGGTCATTTTCATAATTTCGATCACACATATACAACCCTAAACTTCATAACAGCGAGTTCAAAATAACTGTCAGAAAAACAAGATGTGAACCGCTACTTACTTTAAATGGCTACCCTCATCCAATATGACAATTTTTTCAAATATGTCACACCAGTAAATCGTGCCAACAACTACATGATTCCAATATGACAAAAAACAAACAACGGATGAATTTCCAAAACTCTCAAACCTCAAACATGACTACTTTCAGATATTTTCAACCTTTCATTACGATAATACCTCACCGTTAATAAGGAATCAGCAACAATAAATCAATAGTACCATTCATTTCAGTCACTATCTTAATCAGGAAGCAACACTCAGCACACAAAAGGTACACAAAAAGAGTTTCTCACCACCTTTTACTACGAAATGGATGTCTCTGATATCTTGAAGGAGCCACTAGACACCAAGCTGTCTTGTGGGAGAGCTGATTACTTCGGTTAGTGGTTAGATTCTAAAGCAAGCTGAAAGGTGAAAGGGTGGCGAGAGTGAGGTGGTTGCTACTTTATTCAGAGAGAAACGTTCACGAGAAAAATTTTCGCAAGAGTAACTTTCGCGAATTTGGGCCTATTCACGAAAGTTTTTCTCGCGAAAATGTTTAGAGACGTCCGCACGCGGAAGTTTACCCAGTCAAAGTTCGTATTAGGTGGGTATAAGGGAGGTTTAAGATAAAACCTATTGGGAGGGGATAGTGGCTGTTTCTGAGTGTTGTTCACACCCATTAACGTATCAATGTCTCGGTCCGCACTGAAAGGTCAGGTTATGTGCCGGGTATTGAAAGTGTTCCCGGAAACTGTACTTGACCCTTGTATCTTTAGTACGGGTCTGCAGTACAGGTGCGACGAATCAGGTCATTCTGGTAAACGGGACCCTGTTCAGCTCGTAGATCTTTGACCAGGTAAAGACAACTGGAGCCAGAGCAACCTTATCGCCAGTCATTACTTGGGAGGAGTGAGGACTGTTTGCCTAACTAGCTAAGTGACCTAATCGGCTAAGTGGCCTCATTTCTTGTTGCAGCCTGTAGACTCCTGAGGAAATAATTGAATGGAGGAATTTGAACTCTGGATTGCTTACACGGATAAAGCCGGTCAGCCTTACTAGTCAGTCGCTAGGAAATTTTACGCGCTGGCTTATCATTCCTTGTCACGGAACTACCCATGTATCGATGACTGGTAACAGAGATAATTCAACATGAAGGATTGGGGAGCGAGTATGCCTCCGATGTTCCTCCTTTTGCAAAAAGTTTGCTGGACCCTGTCCGGACATCCGAATGAAAAAGTGGAGGGTAAAACTAACTGCTGGAGATTGGGCTAAAACTCAAAGAGGTTACACAATTAAGACAGCAACATACCCAAACTAGGATTCTGCTCTTCATACGTCATGTCATCGAGCAAATCCTCCCACTCGTGTCTGATTTGTTCCAACTTGCTCAGCCGTTTCTCTACAGACTTCAATGATGCGCAGTCTCCAGAAGTTTGTAACCTGCGCAAAATATCGTCCATAACCAACTTGCAGTCACCATGGATACCCACATCAACCGGTCGAGTGAGACCAATGCGGCGAGGATCTGAGTCTATTTGGATGATCGCAGCATTCTTAGGCATGTAATCAAAATTATACTGTGGAAGCATGTTGAGTGGGCCAAGTCTAAAGTAACAAATATACAAAGATGAATATAGGAACAAGACACCTAAGTGTATTGAATGACAATGCGAGAAGTAAAATTTAACACAGGACTAAAACACCCCAAAGAGGACCGCTACTTCGCTGACCTCTTTTCCTTTACAGGGACAGCTCAGCCGATACATAAAGAAAGTACGGACGGCAAAAACTGGAACAGAAGCATGAATAGTTAGACAGGAATATTAAACCAAACCTATATGTACAATTCCTAACAGAGACTTTATCCTAATGTACAATTCCTATGAGAGACTTTCTTCCTTTCTGCAAATAAAAAGGACCACAAAATTTGTAACAAGTACAACACTAACCATATATAAAATATCAAACAATAAGTGATTTTGGAGAATTAAAAGTTGATGATGGAATGACAAAACACCGAAGCAAAATGAGAGATGAAACAGCAAATGTTCCAAAAATATTAACGACTCAATGACCCTCTGCAATAAAACTGGCAACAGACCTTGCCATCTGCTTGAGTCAGATCAGTGGATTCACAGATCAACCAAACAATCCTAAAGTCCCTAATATTTAAACTCTCAATTGCGAGCTTAGTAGGGTTAAGGCCAAATGACGCAATTTGTATTTGAATTAACTGTTATACTAGAATGCAACTGCTATTTATATAACAAAGGCTGTAGACAGACCATTTTCTGATATAAACTTGGCTTTTAAAATTACATATCGCAAAGCTGATCCTTTTGCGAAATCAGACTTTTTGATTGGTACACTGCACAGGCAAAAAGTTTGTAGCCAACGAATCAATAATTAGTCCATTATTTAGCTAAAAAGATGTGTGCCCATAAAAGTTGTCACTGTAGTAAGACTTTAAAGCAAACAAATTACGCAGATTATGTGAGAATCTACAGGCAGCATGCAGGTCAATTAATCCACCCTTTTCGAATTTCTGTTCCAGTCTGCAGATTACACGCTACCGCTGGCTGCGCTCACAATTTCGAGAAAGTGCAATTGCTTATACAGTACTTCAAATGGCGTAATGATTGCTTTCTCTACGTTTTGAAGCTTCAACTGCAAAAATTACATTTCTTCAACAGTTACAAATAGCGCATTTATCAATTAAGCCTGCAACTTAAATAAAGTTGAGGCAAAATATCTACGATATAGCAGCTAATAAACTTTGTACAGCGTTCTGTGTTCTTTTTTTTTGTGGCCAAATTCTGGAAATAAGCCCTGTAAATTAAACAAAATGTGCGGCGGCACAATTTTGCCGTCGTGGGCCTCCAGGCCGGCGGCAGTACGACGGCAAA
>JAOBRC010351571.1:0-12836 GCA_027575255.1 Scolionema suvaense
CCTTTTAGTGAGGGGCGTAATAACATGGGGGGTGGGCTGCCTCTGAAAAATCTCTTGATTGGGGGGGTTGTAATTAAATGAAATCGGGGGTATATTTTCCCAAATTTCGGTAATTTACCCCCCCCCCCTACAATCAGGGAGTTGAGAGTAAGAACTAAATAAAAACGAGCGCTAAAACAGCGTAAGAATTCAATAAAAACGACCGCTAAAACAGCGTAAGAAGTAAATAAAAACAAGCGCTAAATTGACATAAGAACTAAATAAAAATGAGCGCGCAAATAGCCTAAGAACTAAATAAAAACGAGAGCTAAAGCAGCGTAAGAACTAAAAAAACGAGCGCTAAAACAGCGTAAGCGCTAAATAAAAATGAGCGCTAAAACAGTGTAAGAACTAAATAAAAACGAGCGCCAAAATAGCGTAAGAACTAAATAAAAAAGGAGCACAGAAACAGCGCAAGAACTTAAAAACGAAAGAATTTGCAAAACAGCGTAAGAACTATTTAAAAACCATCACTAAAGCACGGCAAGAACTGAATAAAAAGCAATCGCAACAACAGCGTAAGAACTAAATAAAAAACGATCGCTGAAACTGTGTAAGAACTACCAAAGAAATGCCCTAAAAGCTTTGATTTTTTTGTGAGAACAGATGTAAAAGAACGCAGTTATTTTTAAAATTTGAATGCCGACAGCATGCGGATTCGTTGTGAAAACAGCAACGAAAAAAGTGATTTATTTTGTTTGAGAATACATGAGAATAATGTCTTTTTAAAACATCAAATCCTCTCTAATGAAAAGAAATATTTGGATGCCCAGTAGCATTTGTAGAGGCTCACTCAGTGCAATCGTAGGGTTAGTGCTGGCCTTTAATAACAAAACACTTAAAGAAGGTCCCCGATCTTAACGGTTGATAAGTTTCATGATCCGTTGAAGAAGGCAATTAGGAGGTGACAACCCAATGTCAACGGTTGATGAGTTTCATGATCTGTTTAAGAAGGCAATTAGGAGGTGACAAGCCTATGTCAACGGTTAATAAAAAGTGTTGACAGTCAAATTCAGCCACTTAAGTGAGCATAACGGTTGATAGCTTTTGTTGATGAGCTGACCAGGAACTTAACGGTTAATAGAATATATGGGCGACATGAATAAAAAACAACCGTTTATAATAGCTGCTTAACCTTTCCGTTTCTGACATTCTTGGACCTACTAGTGATCATTAACAAGTCCAGGTATACTGGATAACGGTCCCTCGGGACAGAGGGAGGTGGTAATCCCCTTTTCCTTGAGAAAACGTTGCTGGTATTCCTGATGTACCCGTTGCTTCTGAAACATTACGAGTGTTATTAATATTTCCCCAGATTTTTTACCTAATTTTTGTTGCCGAGGGGGATAAAAAGGGCGTGACGAGCACCTATTCCCGAGAGCACAATGAATTTACTCACCAGCTAACAAATGCCAAAATATTTGGGAAATTCACTTTTCACTTTCATTAATCGTATTCTATCGCTAATTGGCAATGCACAGCCAAATTGGGTGGCGTTGGCATAAAGTTAAGCTATTTTTTAAAAAAATACACCCATTTCTATGAAATCCAACTACAACCCTCCACAAAATACATTGTGCATGCAAGGGAACGACTAATGATATTATCCAGCGGGAAGAAAATCAAGCCTTTACGGGTTGACAGATTGGACTTTGAGCGACTTTGAAGATGAGACGGGAGAAATGGGCCCCGTTTCGTGATCACGCCCACTTTTTCGAGATTTTGCCAATTATGCCTCTTTACAACCGTCTGACGAGACTGGTGCACACTTTTTGGCGCTTAATCCTTGCTAGTTTCATGCTCTCTAGCTCAATGTAGCCATGAAATCAGTTGATTACGTTGAGTTTATCAGTATTTCAGAATTATGATCCAAATTTGGATAACCATGGCTTAGAAAAAGGGCTGCAAAATACAAAATGTCTCAAAATTAATGTGGAGGGTTGTAGACGGTCTACTGAACTGCAGCTGATACACAGGTTATAAAATTTAGTTAGGTTTCAATTTGTGTACAATTCGACAATGTCCCGGAACGTTTTAGCACGTTCATTTAGAAAGTATGCCTGCGTGTTTCGCCTTGATGTTCTTGGATTATGATTATGGTTTTGGTGTTTTTAAGCTTTAAACTTTTTTCCTACAGAAAAAACGTGCAGTAAAGTTTTCTTGAAACTATGAAACGCAAAAGATTATACAAAAGCGCAACACGATAAAAAGCACTCCACTAAAATATTTACAATGCCTTCGATAAATGTCCTATATACATCTTCAAACTTCTTGGCTGGAGTTGTCAGGTCGAACTTCACCAAGCGAATGGAAATATCATGCCGCAATCTCTTCAATGGTCGTAAACGATCTAGAATGATAAACAAGACAGAAATCACATCACTGACGAACCTCCACCCAGTCCATATCGAGTTCAAGTTTGAATTCTGTTAAAGTTATATATTGGAGAAGGCTTCTCCGTGGCTTCTACAGGCTTTTTTTTAGAAACAAGACCCTTGATATAAAATCAGCCCGGAAGAAGACAAACTTCTACAGAACGCAGAGAAAATCTCCAGCCTCAAGTTTTGAATCTTGATTTCTTAATTTGAAGAATCTGCTCACGCAGCTGTTACTTTCGGTCATCCAGATATTTTTCAAAATCGAAAATACACATATTTTTTTTAATACGAAACCAAGCACCTGAGGCAATGGTAAAAGTTTCTTAAAATTATGAGATTTTACTAGGAAAAGTTTCTTATTCAGTTTCTTAAATATTAATCATTTCTGAAGATAATAATAAACAAAAAAGGATCTGAAAACAATGTTCTTCTTCCTAGAACCAATGTATCCAAATCATTATATGACTGTGCATCAAATACCAAGTGCTACAATAGTGATTCCTAAGTGACTGTTCAGATTTAAAGAATTTGTAAATATGTTTGTTTATATTGGGAAGCAAACAGTAACAATTGTTTGGAAATTCAAGAGTTTCTTAATTTTTTTCCTGCTTTTTCGTTTAATAGTCAAAGTTTCTTAAACTATGGGAGGCTTTACTAGTCAGTTTTTTATTTAAAAAATATGTGTACGTGATGAGCAGTAGCCTAGTTACTAACTTCTAAGACGTCGAAGGTTGATAAAACCCACTTTTAAGTTTTATGAATACAGATACAATGTGTGTCACATGGTCCATGGATCCTGCAGCTCAAGAGTGAAGAGTAAACCCTCTCTCCACTGAGCACACGTAAGCAACAGAGTTTAGAATAATTTACTATTCAGCAGACAGCTCACTCACTTTTCAAGTCCCTCATTTCCGAGGCTCTCTCGAGACGTCATGCTCGCTGATGATCATCATTTGCAGCATATGATTTAACTCAACACTAATACCAAGACCTTCTTATAAAATAAATTTATTCCTCGTTCTCTTGGTATGTCCGTATTAGAATCACTGACTCCCTTTGCATTTGAATTCACCTCATTCGTAAGCATCTTCTTTTCTCCCCACAAAAACATTTCCTGCTTCACACTTCACCTCTCTCAACGGTTGTCTATTCGTCTATTGCTCACATGCTGCTAATCCGATACGCTTGCTTGCAAAATGTTGAATAGAAATGCTCAGCCTAATGACCCCGATTGATTTCTAACAAAAGATAACCGACACGTGAACTGGCGCATTCAGCAACACCTGGTTTATTCATCAATAGAGGACTTCCAAATCTCTGATGCGCAAACGGTAACTATAGGATACGGTGTTGATGGCGGTTTTTCTAAATGAATGCATTTTCATCTGAACAAGAACCCGGCGTTTGTAGCTAAAATACACTATTTTTATCGGAACAATCGTACAAAACACGAGCCTCAATTTGGCAAAAAATTAAGAACTATTTCATCACAAGAGTCAAGAACAATAATTCTATTTCAGGGTAAAGATATCCAAATTTCGTGATAAAGCTAATGAGGATGATGTCAAATATGAATAACTTTTGGTTTTTGACAGACCATTCATTTATTTAAAACCTTCCATAGAATAAACTGCTGCAAATACAGTGTGGCACAATAAAACGGGTAACAAAGCGATCAGAACGAAATAAAATTACAAACGACAATAACTTTTCTAAATAGCTAGACCGCTTCCTACCATCACGAGACCAAAACAGGCCCTGACTTGGCCCGAAATGGCCAAAAGATTTAACCACGAAAATTTCTTCCCTCATGTAGCTAGTAAGCGGCTTCTTCTTGAACAAACGGGAAACTGAAAAGAAACCAAAAGAAACCAAAGAAGACTAAACACACAATGAACAAATATATGAACGAGCACAAAGCTAGACTTGCTAATGAAATCAAACTGCTATGATTGAACCCGACTGATATCTACTAGTTCTTGATTTTCCAAATTCCTACGAAATGATAGGATAAGGAGAAAAGAGAAGAAGTTGATGCCTTATTACAATTAGAATGATTTCCTGAAAGCCTCTAGTGCTCTTAGCATGTTCTTGACTTTACGTTCTGATAAAGGCTTATCAAAATTTGTAGTGAAAGAGTGTAGCGTCGTACGTAAAAAAATATATATGTATATAGTGCAGGCCGGTCACGTGCATCATATAAAAAGTAAAAAAAGACGGTAAAAATATTCTATTGATCGGTTGCCGTAGGTTCTGGAGCAACAAGGTCAACTGTTTCTGCGGCGCAAAATTGTCGAATCTCCTTGTGCAGGTACTATTTCCTTGCAGGATCTAGACCTTTTGGTTTAATTTGCTGCGGTAAATTGTCATTTCCGAGCTTTCCAGAGTGCATAGTGTAAGTATCACAATTAGGATTGAAAACGTACTCCTTACACTGTACACGGCCCTGCGCTTGCTTACTGAATATAAAATTATGGTAAGGTTTGATCTTAGGAAGCTTCTTAAAACCCAAGTTTTCGAAATGAGATTGCCAGTCATACACTGGGACCAAAATAGTACCATCAGGTAAGCCAACCAGCTCTGCACGATTAATCCTCTTGACCGTGGAGTCGTCGATAGCTTGGGCGATGTCAAAGAGTGGTGAAATGAACCTGGAATTGTACTCTTTTTCATGTACCCAAAATATCTGTCTGGCGAAAACGTGGTATGTCCTGCCTCATTAAAGTCACCTCAACATCAGTGTTTTTTCGGACTGGCACTCACCATGCACAATAAAACGTTACAAAGTTATTTTACTTTGGCCTCCACAATTGTCTGCGCAAAGTTGAAGTGAATTCTCTCCCAGTCCGTGCTTTTCTAAATAGTGATGCAGATAGCTGATCACTGCATTTTCCCCTTTCCTACGGTCCACTGCTTCGTCTATGGTATAAATCACTTGTTTCATAGTACCCTCATTGGCTATTCCTAACAGGGAGCACTTTCGGGGGGTTTTAAAGAAGATGGCACTGGGCTGGTCAGGGTTACTTGGGTATTGCACCGATTGTGCAAAGTCAAACGAATACGAAACTTTGTCTACTTTCTGAGATGTATCCTTCTCATGCTGCACAGCTTGCTTGGAGGCAAGACACAAGTCGCGATAGTAGGAACGCTACGTGTCAGCTCGTTGTAAATGCAATATCAGTTCCTGTAACACAGCTCTCTTTTCTGTTACATATGTTAGTTAATGTATCTCTAATAAACGTTTAATAGAGGGGGCGTTTAATCGAAGCATTACGGTATTTTTTTCTTTTCTCAATGCACATGATATTAATCCACTAACACAATGCACTTCTTTTTTTCTTCCATGCTTTCAACTTGTACCTTGGAGAGAGGAAAATGTCCAGGACGTTTCTGCAGCTCGTAATCCAACATCGCAGAGGCTGCTTCTTATGATTCTTGCCTGCATTCAACTTTACAAACGATGGGCTTATCGAAAATTACATAGCGAACAACGGCGAGCAATACGAGACAAACTTTCGCGAGTAGGCCCAAATTAGTGAAAATCGCGAAAGTTTCTGTAGTGAAAGTTTCTCCGAATAAAGTATTTTTTTGGAGGGTAAGGGATGCAACCCAGCTTTTGCAAAGTTTCTATCTTGTTCTGTTAAATGTTCAAAGTGGTTATTTTATTTCTATTTGGTTTTAAAAGCATTACATGCATGGTATCAACGGTTGTGTATTTTCTGCATGTATACCTTCTTTGTATGGGCATTGATCCTGAACTAACATTTGCGGTTTAGGAAAGAGAAAAATCTTTGAGGGAATTTACTTTCGCGAATTTGTAAAAAATGCGCTCCTAAGGTGGCTTTCGAGTAAGATAAAAGATGGAATTTACTGAGAATAGTATTTCTTTTCTTTGTTTTTCTAACTTTATTGGATGAGACCGGACTCTTCTGCACCTAGCAATAGGTGAACCGTAAAAATGCATCATCATAAGAAATATGACCAGCCACTGCACTTGCACTTTCTTTGACTGTTAAAATTGTCTTATACTTCAATGTTAACTGGCTTGCTGCCTATTGGAGAAGTATTGCCTCCGCGTTAAAAATAAATATTGAGCAGGATGAAGCTGGAGATTTCCTCAACAGTTATAGGTTCTGGAGGCTCAGTTTATAATAAAAGATTTTCTTATAAAAAAAACTGAGTATTCCAAAATTTGGAGCAAAAGAAGAACAACGGACAGACCAGTCTGTATATAAATGGAGTAAGGTGGTACAGAATATAAAAACCATCACATCAAGATAACAGCCACACCTTCAAATAAAGGATACATGAAAGTGCATCAAGCAGTGCGAAATGGTACATGGCAAATATTTTCCTGGCTAAATGTACCTGATCTGGAAGACGCATGAACGACTTTCGCTCAAAAGCAAAATAAAAAAGTATGTCCGATGGTATATCGCAGACCCTCTTCTTCTGACACCTTTTCCGGCCCCACTCCTCCTCCACACGTTAAATCCGTTAGCTGTCTGAAAATTTTAACGTCTGAAGTTTTCAAGGCCTACCAATATCAGATTTTAACAAGAGACAAAAGCACGACCTCAAAACTTGCCTTATTTCTTAACTATTGATCAAGTCTTGAAGACTCTCCTGATTGATTTACGAGGGTTTCAAAGGTCAAAAGTCGCAAAAAAAAAGAAAGGCCCCATCGAAGAGAACAACTCTGTGTCTGTGTTTGTTCCTGCTAATTTAAGAAACGAGTTCCAACCCTTCTATTTGGCTATAAATGGCTGGGCAGAACAGTTTTGTATCATTTAGATTACCAAACAAATTGAAAACGGCATGAACTTGTGCTCCATGGAAGAGTGTCTCCAACAAAGTATAGTAAAACCAACTTAGCATGGGTTGCAAAAAAATGCTCTTACTATAGAAAACTCAAGGCAAAGGTTCCCTTTGTGGACTTCAAAGAGATGTTGCATTCTGTGTTTGAACAAACTAGGTGACATAACATAAATAAACAGAGATTCGCTTTGTACTTTTAATAGTTCAGACAGTATGTTATTTACGGATTTCTGAGGTAAGATTGGAGTAAAAAAGATTTTCCGAAATTTATTGATAATTGTCCGACGTAAAAATGTCCAAATTATTTTCATCCAAAAATTTTCGCAAGTAATGTTCATGAAAACGTTTGATGCATAATAGATTGGGATTGCGAAGTATTTTATTGCCCTCGGGTGTTGTGAACCATTAAAGAAAAGTTTAAATAAATAGAGAAAAAATTCTGGTCTGCAAATGATATGCAACTTTGCCAGCCTAGCACTTTTCTTGCATGTAGCTGTTTGTAGAACCGTGATGACAAAATAAAACATTCATTCTAATGGACAAACTTGTCCGAAGATGGCAAAATTACCATCAGAATTATGACAGAAGTCTCCCTCCCCTTCTTTCTTTTCGGCAATGCCCAATTGGTATGCAAAGAAGAGAAGAATAGTATGGCTGACTGCAGAATTCATTTAACTTTATACGAGCTTATGTAACCTTGTACAAACTGTTTCTTAGGCAAAGGCACAATTTTCTTAGCGAATGACTCAAAAGCAGACTGAAATTTTATTAAAAATGTTGCTTTCTGTGGGTCAAAGTTTCCTACTTTTTCCCTCAACATCATTAGAAACGATTCAGATAATATACTGTATATGTTACATTTATTACGTATGTCTGCGCAAAACTTCCGAAGGTGGGTTTTATTCATCATTGACGCTTAAAAGGTTTTAAAAAGTGACTGGATGCTAGAAAACCGTTTGAAAGTTAATTATACTGAAACAGTTTCTTAGACCAAGGTTCAAAACTCGAGGCAGAAGATTTCTTAGTGTTTTCTTAGAATTTTGGCATTTTTCAGATTAATTTTTGTCTAAAAAACCCCATGTATTAGGAGAGCGCAAACAATACATGACCGTTCGCATAAAGGGAATGTGTGCACTTTAACACAACTTTATAGACAGACAAAATTCAGTGCCGGAGCATCAAATGGGTGCAACAGAAAACAGGCTATCGATGATACATTGCTGAGAGTCAGTATACATCAGTGCGACTAAGTACATGCATAACTATCAATTTTATGCATAGAACTCACAGAATCTGGCATGATTTAGCCGGGCAAATCTCGCGTAACACGAGAACGTCCAGTCTTTGATTACAAACAGGACAAGCAGGAATCAGTAATGCCAGCTGTCACATACCTTATCAGACAAAACAATGTGTGACGAAGTGACGAATTTTTTTGAAGGTGACGAAAATTTTGTCAGACGCCCAAATTTGCATACATGAAATTTGTTTTCCTGCCTATGAGCAGGTCCTCATCAACTGTTGGAAAATGTGCTGACCAAAAGTTTTATCCGACAAAATCTGTTCAGCCCCAAAACGTGAAAGAGCCATAATTCTTGGCAGCAAAAATTGAATCGAATCCCCGATGGTAGCCTTACGATGCGAAAACGCACAAATACAAGCAAAGAGAATGTTTTATGCGCATTGACATTTGCTCAGAAAAATCCATGAAAAAGAAAAATTAAAATTGGACTAAATTATTTGTTGGACAAAAGAGACACACGTTTCCGTGGTTGACGAAAATTTTGTCCGATAAGGTACGTGAGTAATCCTGTGGTAATCGGTTAGTGTTGCTGCTTTCACGGATGCCATCATTAGCGTGTATAGCTTCTGGCACTTAATATGTATTACTTCACCGTGAAAGAGAAACGATTTACTGGAAAACGAGATAGGTCTAGCAGTTAAGTTGGCTGTTTAAGTGTAATGATGTTTACTAAAATAATTATGATACCACTCCAACTTAACGCTGTTTACCCTGCAACGCAAACCCCACGCGGAATGCGAGGGTGTTTGCTCTCAAGCATGATTGCTTTTCCTGTCAAACACTGTGCCGTTTACTCACAAATGAGGTGCTGTTTGCTCACAAACGGTGGCGTTTACTCGCAAAGGCGATAGCGTTTTCTCGCAAATGCGATAGCGTTTACTCGCAAACGTGATAGCACTCACTTGCAAACGTGATGGCTTCATTTGCAAACATAATGGCGTTTACTCGCAAATCAGTAATTAATTTGAAACGCATTTCAAGCTTGAGCGCTGTCGTTTAGTACCGTTTGTTTGTGTGTTTCGCAAAGAAAACGCTGATTGGAAGAACGCCACAAAATTGCTGAACAGGTCACATATGTTAACTTGGTCTATCACCTGCATTGTATAGAATCAATATCTCAAAGAATGATTCTTTAAGATATAACTTCTATGCAATTCCTGGCCATGGACTACGTCGGCATATTTAAAACAGTTGCTTAACCATTTGAGGTCTGGCGTCAAACGTTTTTGGTCATCCTTGAAAAATGTTCAATACATCAATGGAAGGCACCTGCTCCATTTCCTGCTGGTTTTGAGATAAATTGCCACCTGCTCCTTTCAAACAAAGCGAATATTTGAAAACACGGCCATAGGGCTTTGCAGAGCTCTAAGTCCCCCTGTGGTCCACATTTTTTCACCAAACCAACTTTAGTTTAAACCTACACGCTGTACCTACAAAACTGTGTCAGCGTTTTTCGAGATATTTTTCCAATCAAAAGTTATAGCTCTGTATTTGAAAAATTGCAGAAGTGTTGCTATGAAATCATGAAATTTCAATTTAAGTCGCTCATAACTTTTTATCAAATCAAAAGCAACAAAAATTTTGACACCGTTTTGTAGAGTCTGTTGAGATCTTTTGATTGGTGTACAATTTGGACGCTAAAAACAAACTGGGGGGGGGGGACTTAGAGCTTGTAGAATGTCGAAACTTCTGTTCTTTCTCATTTCTGTTTACAGCTTTACAGTACCAGGCACGCAGGTGGTTTCGTAGTAGGCACTTTTTCCAAAGGTTGCCACCTGATGAGATTAACACGTGATTTAACTAAAATTTACTAAAGCCTTCAAAATACCAAAATACTTGCTGTATCCTTAAGTCAGGCGAAATATTTCAAATTTTTTAATTAACTTCCTTCACAAAAGAGTCTGTATAAAATGAGGCCTCCTCCGTCCTTTCGTCCATCACCAACACCTTTTCCTGCATAACCTTACAATGGATTTTTCTGAAATTTAGCTTGAAGGTGACTATCCATAATGAAGGAAAAGTGATGGAGCTGGAATTTTGAAAAAATATTTTTGTTCACCTTGCAAGTGGGAATTTATGCCCCCAAAATGGCCAGTTTTGGAATTTTTGAAAAATATTGTTTGCAATCTTTTAGTATGAATGTTCCGTGTGGTAGTAGTTATGTTATGAACCATGCGTCCTATCCTGAGAAACACTTATGCCGCCTGCAGGTGGTCAGTTTTGTTGGAAAGTGGCGGTTTTATTATTTTTTGAAAATATTTCAAGAGCGCTTCATTACTTTCTTGTAATTTTGATGTGAACCTTATGGGATGTATTGCAGTTCGCCTTCTCAAGCTGCAATCAGTTTTGTATTATACCAGAGCATCATATGCAATGCAAGTTGCTCAATGTTAATGCTCTACTTGGCTCTTTCATCGGCGGAGAATCCCCTGTTAACAGGAAAGAGGGTAGTGCCATACTATGCTTGTTGGGAAGTGGTACTCCTACTCTGATCATACACTTTTCATTTGGTCGCTTGTTATGCTGCACTGTTTTGTTTGTTCTTCATCATGATATTTTGGGTCATGGATTGTATCTGGGAAATCTCTCTTTGGGCTTAAGTGGGATTGTTTGATGTCCCAAAATGGGAATAATGGTAGTTTTTCCATTTTTTTTAATGGTCCGGAGTGGACAAACAATATATAAATGTGCCACATCCTGATCTCATTCCTTTTTACAACCGGGGATGAGAATGTTCTGGATATCCATGGCTTGTGTTTCTGCATGTAAGATATTCCGATATTATATTTGTAGATATTTTTGCAAAATCCTATCACTATGACTATTTGCCAAGCCTGCAAGATGTTTTTGGATTGTTTGTATGTCTTCCTCCCCCACAGGTTTTTTGTCATTCTTCTTGATAATCTGCTTTCTTGGTGGAAGTGTTCTTATTATAAGATAAAATTGCTTTCACATCATTTGCTCTGGGAAGATGTGTGACTTAGAAGTCTTTTCTTGCACTGCATAGAAAAGGCAAGCTGTCATATTTGATTGTATTTGGGTGGCCGCATGAGATCGGGTAATCATAGCACTATCTTACAAGTAATCCACAATTTTAGGAAATGTGCATGTCAACCCATGTTTGGTCGATTGAAGCATAATTCAAGGCAGTTCACTCGACTATGCCTAGTGAGCAGAGACCCTTGGGTGCCTGGATTAGGGTGCCAGGATATAAAGCATCTCCCATTTGCAACATGATTGTTAGCCAAATTTGGACTTCGAGTAAGAAACATTCAAATTGCTTGTATGAGAGCTCTCTGGTCATGTGTTAAATAATGTGATAATTTGGGGTTTGGGCTTAAACACTGGAAAACGCATTTGCTTGCAGTCTCTCTGCCTTTCCTGTCAGCTTTGTTCTCATTACATTATTCAACTGGAGTAAGTTCTCGGCAGCTGTAAATTTTTACCATTTTCACGAGATGGGAGTTCTTGATCAAATGGATCAGGTCTTATCTGCTTATCAGCCTGGTATCATGGCACGAAAGCTGTACTGGCCTGTTTCTTTGTACTTGTGTAGAGTGTTCTAGGAATATTTCAAGATCCATTTATTACTTTAAGTAAATTCTGACATGAAACATAGTAGCAATTGTAGCTGTGATGGTATGTCATATCTGAGAAAGATCTTGTTGCTCTTAGATGTGGCTACTTTTGCTCATTTTTTATGGTATTTTCATTTGAACATATGAAGCCATTGCTGTTATGTTTACAATATACTGGCTGTGTAATAGGCTATCAGGGGGTCTCATTATTCCTTTACATGGTTTGGCACAGTGAACCATAATTAAAATTGTGGGAGTCCGCTGATTCAGTGACTTATTGTCTCTCAGCTATGATTTACTTCAGTAAAAGTCAACATAGTTCGTCGACACTGTTTACCTGCGGATGAATCTTTGATTTTTACTCTTGATTTAGGACCAGCATTCAATACTGCATTTGTGAAGGTAGGATTCCTTGTTGTATTTGATTGGATTTGAACTTCTTTTTGCTATTTCTAAATAGCTACATTGTCACTTAAAAATCTTTATGAATGGCTTGTTTTTGGCTTGCTGAACACTGGTCTTTTGTGTAATGTTGGCTCTTGACTGCTGATCCATGAAGATTTCAATAAAAACCTACCCTATCATGAATACCTGCAGAAAACCCAGTTAAAAAACCTGCTGATTATCCTTGCCAGATTCCCTGTAACTCGCCGCTTTCGCCGCTCGCTGGCTGGCCAGAGGCCAGCGCCAAAGCGTCGAAAGAAATCCCAAGGAAAGATT
>JAOBRC010351682.1:0-12833 GCA_027575255.1 Scolionema suvaense
TTTAGGCTCTGGCCCAGTCCCCTGAAAGTTGCGAAACATCCAAATTCACAGGCAAGCAAGCTCAGTTATCTGGGAAGGCTGTATGATACCCTGCGAGGTCATAGGCACAAAAAAAAAGCTTAAATCAACAGATATCAACAGCATACACATGCACAAAATTCAGACAATCACTGCCAAAAATCTTCGCCAAAAATGGTTTGGCGAAGATATTTTGGCAATGATTGTAGATTAAATGCAGTACTCAAGAGGCTTTTCGAAGCTGGCCGACGTTTAAACCAGGAAAAGTGTGGATTCAACAAATCCAAAATCATATTCTCAGGTTATATTCTGACTGTCAACGGTACACTGCACGAGAAATCAGAAAGAAGTTCTTTATTTCTCGGGTTAGTCAACTATTGCCGCCAATTTATATTCAAATACAGCA
The DNA here is from genome assembly GCA_027575255.1 of Scolionema suvaense. Taxonomy (NCBI): domain Eukaryota; kingdom Metazoa; phylum Cnidaria; class Hydrozoa; order Limnomedusae; family Olindiidae; genus Scolionema; species Scolionema suvaense. The sequence continues at coordinate 425 of JAOBRC010351682.1, forward strand.
CCATCTCTGCGCCTTTGAGGAAACTAACAAATAAGGGGCATCCGTTCAACTGGGGCGACGCTCAGCAAGAAGCATTCACAGTCCTGAAACAAAAGTTAACGAGTACAAATACTATGGCTTTCTACAATTCAACTGCCAAAATCATAGTTGACGCGAGTCCTGTCGGTCTTGGTGCAATCTTCGTTCAAGAACAACGTGATGGCCAGGAACGTACTGTTGCCTACGGCAGTTGAGCTCTCTCCTCAGTCGAACAGCGTTACTCACAAACTGAAAGGGAAGCTCTCGCCGTCCTGTTTGGGTGTCAGCACTTTCACTCCTTTCTCTATGACCGTGCGTTCGCAGTTGTTACCGATCACAAAAGCCTGTTCAAGATCCTCTATGCAAAATCAGAACCACCACCTCGCACCACCTCGCGACATAGTCTATCAACCTGGTGAATGCAATGCAGCATATCTCTTGTCTAGATCACCACTTCCTATTCCTTCTTCTGATCAACCTGCTGAGGAATAGGTGTATTTTGTAGCAGATTGTGCGACACTAAAGTCCTGTTCACTAGATATGATTAAACAGCTTACTGCGGAGGATCTCACACTTCAAGCAGTCAGCAAAGCCATATTCAGTACCAAATGGACAAAATCTGAATCCATGCAATCATTTTTTAACATTTGAAATGAACTTTCGATTATAGACAGTATCATCTTGAAGAATGACTGTATGGTTGTACATAAATCGCTGCAAGCCATCATCTTGGACATCGCACATGCAACGCATCAAGTGTTTGTAAAAACCAAATCATTGCTACGAGACTTATTATGGTGGCTATCGATGAATGCAGATGTAGAAAAAGTGATCGCTGAATGCCATGCTTGCCAAGTAGTAGCACCAGCTGCAGTCAGACATCAACATCTACAACCAACTCCTATAACGCAATGGCACACACTGGAAATAGATCTTCAAGATCCAACTCGCACGTACCAACTATTGTTGACTACAGGTCTCGTTATCTTGTCGTTGTGCAAACGAAAACAACAGCTTCAAAGAACATCATTGCGGGAATCCATAAAACCTTCACCTTATTTAATTTTACGCGCAAAATTACATCTGACAATGGTCCACAATTCGTTAGTGCCAAAACGCCGCAGTATTTGAAACAGCATGACATCGAACATCACAGGACAAGGCCTTACTGGCTACAATCAAAATTAGAAGTAGAGAGATTTCATCAGACACTTAAGAAACATAGCCAGGCAACTCAAGCCAGCGGTGTGGATTGGAAAAATGTACTTGAAGACTTCCTTCTTGCATACCGCACAACAACTCACATTGTAACAGGAATTTCACCAGCTATCTTACTGTTCAACAGACCGATTCCAAACAATCTAACAAGAGCACTAATACCTGCTAATTCTGTTTAGCATCATGATCAGCTGGTAAATCTGCAACAATTTAATGCTGTTCATCAACATCACCGATCAACTTGAAAACAGGAGATCGAGTTCTTGCTAAAAACATGCATCCAACGAACAACAAGTTGTGACCCAACTGGGAAAATCGAATCTTCACAGTATTAAAAGTATATAATTGCAGTGTATTGCTCACCGACAATAAAGGCAAGCAATACATCTACGTCTCATGTGAAAGCCTACAGGCCAGGGTATGAATTCAGGATATAGCGCAGGTAGATTTTGTAATGATAGACAGGCAGTTAGTAGTCAAAGTGAAGAAGAAGAAGTATTCCCTCAGACCAGGAGTGATAGAGAGGGTAATGGAGTTCTATTCGAACAGAACAATATACAAAGCACGGCAGGACCAAATGATGATAGCAATTCCAGACCTGCTCAAGATGAACGATCTTTAGTTATCAGTGCACCAATCTTAGAAGGGCGATCAGACAGATTATTGCAATCAGACCGATCAGATCGATCAGTGCAATCAGAACGACCAGCGCGATCAGAAAGAATGGTGGACTCAGAACGACCATTGCGATCAGCTCAAGCGCGACAAAAGCCGCTTCGATTTAGAGATGGCTGAATTTACAATGCGAGAAAAGAGAAAATTGTAGTATCCAACATCAGGATAAAACTGACATTTTATGTAGTTATTTTTTATAGGGCTGGGCCTTTAAGTATTTAATATGCTTTGTTTTGCAAGCCGTCTTTAATGTTCACATATATACCATCTGTGAGAAGGCTAGCTCTCTTAGAAGATATCCATGAAGCAAGATGGCTGTCTATTCTCTATGAGCAGGTTTGAGGTTAAATGTAGGTGTGTCCAAACATCACACGAACGTATTCTGGATTCTCTGAGTAGGACACACTGTCCACTAAAAGAGAAGTTCTGAGTATGACACACTGTCCACTATGAGAACTTCTGTTAAGATTCCATGGCTCCTGATAGATGCGCAAATCTTTCTAGAATCTGTTCAATGAATATAACATTTTTAAAGTCAATGGCCGGTTTTTCTAGCAATTTCTGAACTAGTTTACTTAAATTGCGAGTTTTGATAACTTGGTCACGTATTATTTCATCTTGAATAGCTCCACATTCACAGAAATCAGGCTGCATCCTTGGGCGTGCGACAAACTTTCTAATATATTCGCCACACCAGCTGCTGTTTAGCGTGGAGAAAAGCATTACATTGACAGGTGGTGCATTTTAAACAGAGAGGTGACCATCTAAGGCTTTCAAAGCTATGATGTATAGCTCGTTTAGTAATGCTATCCATATGCAATAATAAGGCTTTCCTGTGACCATCACAAGCAATACCCGAACCAAGCAGGGAAAATCCAAGTCCTTTTTCCACGTTCTCCATTTTTGAGACACGGAAATGAGATCACCATGAGGCTAGAAATGAGATCAACATGGGAGTAGAAAGGAGAATCACTTGGAATCTCAAGCTGCATCGCACTTGCTTTTCTAGTAATTCTGTTAATCCTGCAGAGATGCACTAACATGCAAGTCAAAGCAACTTTCTCTGTACTGTTTGCAAATTTTCGTCTTTCTAAATTCTATCAAAAAATTACAAATGTAGTATTTTAACTAAAACACGAGCTAGAGCAAAAGGAAGGATTTTCTAATAGAAAACTTGCATCTCAACTCATGGTATTTGCTTACTCGATCAAGCATTGTAATCACATATACTATGCATCAGTTAAAATAGCGAAATGGTAGCCATAACAATGCCAATATAGTAGTCATAGTTGTGACTAGACGCAGAAGACAGAGTTATTTTGAATACTAACTACACTTGTGCTTCGACGAAATGTTATCAACATCGTGAGTTCCTAGTTTAATTTTAAAGTAACTTTGCCAAAATGGCTCCCGTGAGTGGATTGGGTTAGCACGTGCTCAGGGTAGGGGTAGAGAAAACATTAACCGTATCTGAGGCAGGGGGAAAATGATAGATATCCAGGAAAAAAGTTTTTTGGAAACTTTTTTGCCCCTGTTCCAAATTAGGGTCGAAAGTTCCAAAAAAATTAAACACTTCAGTAAAATATAGTTTCAATAGACCTTTCCACAAATCATTATCATGCGGTGCATTGTGGGATGGCCAGTGAGAAAGTCCCATTAAAATGGTAGCTGACATCCCTGAGGGAAATCATTTGGATGCCTACAAAGCGGACATAATTGCCTGCTGCCAGCAAGATTGAATATAACATAAGACCATTTACTTTTGTCACTGCAACATTAGTTTTAATGTGCCCCTGAGCCATCCCAGAATGCATTGCCTGATGACGATTGGCAAAAAGTGTTAAATCGTAATATGATAAAACAAACTCAACAAAACAAATTTCAACAAAATTAACCTAAGGTTTAGGTTCTTCTGGTCAAAAACGTGATTTTTGGTCAAAGTTGAGCAAACCATGGGCTATTTTACACACGTTAACATGCGATGTCATACCTCCAGGTACCTGGGGTGAGAAATACTTTAACTTACATTTTTAAAGTCATTTACAGGTAGTTTTTTGTCCTCGAAAATGCGTTGCATATGTCTTGCTAAACGGGGTAGCATAGCTCAATATATCATGCAACCATCGTGAACCAGTGACAATAAATTTGGAAAATTGAAAGCAATAAATTTCAAATGGTATAGACAGCTGCATATCTAGTTGGAGCTCCCGCACGGGAATTAAAGAATAAGCATTCTCTTCTTGGCGGCATGCAATCCTTCAGGAAGTTGATTTAAAAATCGCTTCTTTCAAGACTCGAATTTCGACCCCCATGTTAAAGTCATTGTTGAAAGACCCACCAGTTAAGAATATGTTCTCGCACCTATTGACAAGGTGGCAATGCTGCATTTATACGTAAGCGTTCCTATGCATTGGCTCTGGTGAAGGAATTAGGTCTCATTAACTCTTCTGGTCCATCTAACGAAGTTATTAGGACACAAGTGAAGGATGATATCGTGACTAATCAGGTTAACTGCCACCGTATTTCTCTTAAGAGCACTGTCAAAGATGATAAAATGAAACAACTTCCTAGAATTTACTGGCTTCCGAAAATGCATAGAACACCGTCTGGTACACGAATCATCATTGCTGGAAAGTGCTTCGCGGTTAAGTCTCTCAGCAAACATGAAACCGCAGTTTTTAAGTTGTTTCAAGTGCAAGTAGAAAAGTGACACCGTAAATCTTGTTACTATTTTGGGATCAAGTCGTTTTGGGTAATACAGAATAACAAGCCTGTTCGGGAAGCCATATTAAAAGCGAATTCATGTGGTACTTCAAAAAGGGTTACAAAGTTTGATTTCTCTACCCTGTGCACCAAAATTCCACATGACAAACTTAACAGCAGAAGAAAGCTAACAACGTGATTTGGGAATACTTTCAGATTTATTGATGATTATTTGTATGCTATTAACCCTAATCAGGCTGGCGGAGTTTTTGAACGATTGCCACGGGTGAACGAGATTTGCTAAACACGTGAAAGTTGGTGACTTTTCCTAAAATTCATCGAGGAACACGAATATGAAGTTACTATTGGTCGATGATTTACCGTTCAGGGGGTATCGGCTCATTTATGGGAGGAGCCGGGCCTGAATTCGGATAATTTTTTGCAGAGTTTTCCAATTTTCTGAAAACATTTTCTTTGGATGTGGACTTTTATACTCTTTTTATGAGGAGATGTTCGATACAATTACGAATACAGAAAAGCAGTGATCCCTAACCCTTTCGTTCGCGAAAAAATGCGATTTTTACGAATTTTGAGGAATATTGGCCAACATTTTGATGTCATCGCACATTTTAGCATTTTTAAAACCATTTGATAGAACTATGATAGATGCATATTTGTTCTAAAGGGCTTTGTTAGATCTTGCTTGGTTACGAAGATATGGTGGGTGGCGTGATCCACCCCCCCCCCCCCGGTCGAAAAAAGTTTCAAAAATACCCCGGGCTGAATAGGGTTAACGATGGTGGTGCATTTGAATTACATCATCATGAAATATATCCACCTGAGTTAGAGCTTAAAAGAAAAATAATTCAAACTCACATGCCACTTTCCTGAAAGTAGACATAAAAATAAAAGGTGGAGTTTTTGAAAACAAACTTTATGACAAACTTGACTTTTTTTGAATCCATATCACTCGCATGCCATTTATAATAAGCAATATTCCCTTCCAAATGTTTTATGCTTCTATCAGGGCAGAATTCCTGCGAATTCCGAGATCAACTTCGCAGATGGAAAACCGGAAGCAAACGTCTGCTCAGCTTTTTAGTAGAATGGTGAAACAAGATCAGAAGATACTGCTTAAGACAATCAGAAAACATCAAAATGTCTTTGAAAAGTACGGTGTTTCATCACAAATCTAGTTAACATGATAGTTCCTACATAGCTTGTGTCTGTTAATCCCTTCTAGTCACAAGCAATAGCAGAGTGATCTTCGGATCCAATAATCATCGGCTACATCACGACGGATCATCAAATTAAAGGTCCGAAATCCGGATGTAGGTATCGATCTAACGATATGCTACGTGGGGGAGAGATTTCAGTCCATGCTCGTAGATGCTCGCTTGTATAATATATGTTAATTGTTCACTTTTCCTTTTGTAATGAATTAATGATGTAAATAATTATGTGTAATGTAAGTATAGTAATAACATTGTGGCACTATTTGTACCTTAAACTTTTAAATATATTATGTGACTTATTGTGAAGTAAAATCATAAAATTATTCCTACTTAAGTTATGTACATGTGTATGTATATGTGTGATGGTGCGTGTGTGGTTATGTATGTGGTGTATGTCTGTGATGCTGTATTCATGGTTTGCGAATGTAGGTTTGCTATGTGTTAGGTAACAAACAGTGTGAATTGGGAAAAGTAAGTGAGCTTCACTGATGGTGTGGTGGCAGAGAAAAGAAGTGGGTGATTCGTGGTAGTATTGACTCGTTTCTAGTGTGTTATGTCTTGCTCCGTGGACGGTCTCAATGGTGGGTAACGAAGTTCATGATTGAGAAATTGCATAAGGCTGCTGACTAAAACATGATTAACGTAGCCAGATTTTACGAAACTTTTGTTTCTTACTACCAACTTCAGCATTGTGAAACTGACTAACAATTCTAGTGAGATTTATTTGTTGTCTCGAGGCCATCTTAAGGTATCCTTTGAATTTTGTCAGAAAAAGGTGGCAAAACGAAATCTACCTTTGGGTGGTCCAATGTTCAGTCTAAAAAAAGACCATGTGCTAGTGTACACATGACAAAGATTTAGACGCTGAGCAACCAGGACCTATTTCGAACCCATCGCGGCATGAGTCAGTCAATTATAATATAGATTGTTCACCGCGTATTATCGACGTTTCATTCATGTTATGCGTGAATTCTAGTTACAGAGAATGCCTATCAATCTGGGAAAAATATATTGGGACTTGGGTCGAAATCAAGCAAAGTCGAATTATTTTCTACCACTTCCCCCGGAAACAATGATGTAAAGACGTTTTTCTGGCTTTCCGACTGTGTGCGGCATATACTGCCATGAAAGCATCATTGTTCAGAGCTTGGAGGGGGGAGGGGAGTTAGAATGGCAAGGTAGTCAGTTAAATGTCAATGCACAAGTATTCTGGTAATGTGGCCAAATATTTTGTCCGTGATTGCGTTTGTTGGCTATACAGATGGGTCACGTTAACGGGTTGAAATAGAACATGCTCTTTAGATAATTCAATAAGCTTTCGTTCAGTGGTAGAGTTATGGATGAGCTGTGTTTCTATCTGTTTCATATGTATTTGCGGGTGGCTCCTCATGGGCTATAAGCCTGATTTTTACTAGCTAAAAATTTCTTTGAAAGTGCTGATATGTGGGTTGCCAAAATGTACAGGGTGATTTGATTAGAGTGGTGGCAGTCAGCCAAATTGCCAGGTGATACTCAGTGATGAACATTTCCATGGAGCTTGCAGACGTTTGTAAACTGCATGTTTTGCCCAGGCCTGCTGTTCAGGAGATAAACATGCTTTGTAAAGTTTCTGATGTGGCTAGCAAAGTCATGTCTCGCACAGTTTGGTTCTAAGTGGTGTAAGTTCAGCCAAATTGCTAGAATATGTATAATGCTTAGGCTTACTTCTGTAAAATTTTTCATATAAGTCAGTCTAGTGTGTCTTTGCACTGCTAGAATGTCTTTGTATATTTTAATTTCGAGCTATTGTATGCGTTCTGATCATGGTCAAGAAAGAATAGTGCACTTGGTTACCCCAAGATACATGGGGCGGGTGGGCATAAATAAGCATGCAGCACATTCTGCCTCAAAAATAGCATGCTAGAGGGATGAACATCACTTTTCAAGCTTTTGTATGTTTTCTGATCATTGTGCACTTGATTGAGTTCTCAAATTGTTACCCCACATTATAAGAGGTGGGTGGGTGAATGGGTTATGACTAAGCATGTAGCACGTTCCGTGCCAGCAATCGTATGCTAGAATGATGAAAACCACTTAGTATAACAGGGACAGAAGTGTCATACAGTGGTCCATCAATGAGTATGGAAACTGTTAGGTCTGAATACTGTATTATGCACATATGTAGACGAACTATCTGGCATCAAGGCCAAGTACAATCCTATACCTATGACACTATCAATCTACGTGCGCTTCCTGTATCACGACTTAGGACTTAGAGGGAAGGCGAGAAAGCGGGTTTCCACCTTACTCAAGGAGGTCTATTTTACTCCATGCCAAGAAGCCTGTCTTAGATGACACACAGAGCAATCAGTAATGATACACTGCGCAGCTGTATGAAAAAGGCATGGCTGTAGGTACTTACAAGGTAGGAAGAAGGATCTGCGGACCAAGGAAGATTTGGTGACACGCTTGATGTTTGCAAGGCGACGTAAGCGCTTTCCTAGTCGCTTTTGGCAGACTGGAAAATCCTTTTATCTGGATGGCACGGGCTGGGTTCATCAGCGCAACCCCAACAATCATCCACCACATTACAAACACGGACATGGAGGAAAGTTGGGGAAGGCCTTAAAATTCATTGTACAACGAAGGGCAAGAAAGAAGGTGTCGCTGGAAAGATGGTGAAACTCATGGTGAACATTGCATGTGGAAAGGGGTTGGCAGCTATACCATATTCAGACAACATCAATGGAGACAAATTTGCTGGTATTATCGACAAGCACTTTCCGGAGCTATTTGGCCACTCAGCTAATGCCCATAACCGTGTTTTCTTGCAAGATGGCTGTCAATCCCAAAACAGTGCTATTGATAGATAGGCTTTTGGCAGAGCAAAAGCATGGGTGTTTTCCGGTGCCAGCTTGATCCCCAGGCTGTAATCGGATAGAGAACGTTTTGCACCTTGTCAGGAAAAAGTTGAAAAGAGATGCTCTGCAGAAAAAGTTCACACAGGAGAGTCTGCATGAATCTGAGGAGCGTTGCAAGAGGACTTTGTTGGAGTTCTCGACGCGTATAACTGATCGAACAATGGAATCCATGCCAAAGCGAGTGAATGCAATCATAAAAAATCGGGGCGAGAGAATCAAGTACTAGCCGAGGTACTACTTTGTGATTTATTGGTGCTCAGTTTGTCTGTACATTATTTGAGGTGATGCTTTTCAGCAGATAAAAATTAATTTGTGTAGGGCAGATTGATAATGCCACAGTGCCAACGTCAGGGTCGCAAATGCTATTAGGGCAAGAAGTGCAACTCTTGTATCATTGTGTTGGTGCACGGTGGGTGTCCACCATTGGAAATATTTAATAGTATCAGTATTGATCTTTCCTCTTAATTTTATAATCATGAGCGCCCACTGCCAGAGGCGCCCACTGTCGGAAATATTAAAAGACTAAAATAATGATCTCTCTTCTTAATTCTTAACAGCGGGCGCCGGTCATATCAAAAGACTTATAGGCGAATATTGATCTGTATAAGGAAGGAACAATTCGAAAAGTGAAATTTAACCACTATGCAGAGTTTTGTAGCCTCCAGTCTTGCGTGTTTGTGACCATGGCAGTTTCATAAGTATGGCTCTTTGTGCAGTCCTTGATTTTTTGGTTTTAATATGCCAGCAGAAGTAGATAATAATTAAAATACCGGGTCACAGACGTGGTCTGAGACCCCTTTTTTCTTAGGATAGGGTATCTATAGGTAGATAAGTAGGTAGTTGAAGGAAAACCAGCAGAACATGAAATCAAATCTCAGTGAATTCCCCACATAGATAAAGGAACATGGTGGATGCTATATAGCTACCTCACTAGCTATCTATGGTCTGGCTAGCCTAACTTGCGTACGGACTGGCTGAGATGGGATGAGTTAGGCCTATAGACAGCGGTGGTCCATTTAAGGGTAGCTTAGGTCTCAAGCCACAGTAAAATGCAATCACTTGCTTGAGAACCCGAAAAGCAAAACCCTTCAAGCATTAAACTACGGAGAATTAAGTCATCAAACTTGAATAGGTCAGTATAGCTTGCGGATTCCAGCACCAGCAGTAATAAGACGACAAAAACATACCGTGATACTGCTTCGACATCTTGCTCCTCATTATATGACACAGACGCAAAGAATAGGGCAGGTTCGTCTGCCTAAATCTGTGTCCGTGTATGAACCATACATCTTTCGCTTGTTCTTCATTTGCTCTTTGGAGCACGTGGTCGTTTCTTGGGAGATGTCTTACTGCCTTATATGATTATAGGCAGTTTTAGCCACTTGTGAATAGTGTTATCTTACGCAAATGAAAACATTTCAGTTCGGACTCTGATGATTTTTACGATGTGGTACAGTTGTGCTACAGTCTTACTTTATTGTGGTTTTTCATGAACTACGAGTTTTTGTAGCTTGAAAGAAATGTTTTGCTTTTGTTGGTGGGGAATGTAGCTGTTCAAGACTATGCCATTGCTCTTGTCCTGCCTCTTGTTTCTCCTGACTGACTTTGTTATCATGCATAGTTTCTCTGTTTTCATGTGTTCTCGGTTTTCATATCATTATTGCCTACTAGTATAATAAATTTGGCACCGCATACATTTCTTGTTTCAAAGCCATGCTGCAAAAGTCTTTCAACACAATTTCGGACAAAATATATTGGCACTTGGGTCGAAATCAAGCAAAGTCTAATTATTATCCCCCCCCCCCGGAAAAAACGATGTAAAGATGTTTTTCTGGCTGGTCGACTGTGGAGCATAGGCAGCTATGAAAGCATCATTGTTTAGATGGGGAGGGTAGTTTGTAATGTGGCCAAATATTTTGTCCGTGATTGTACTTGATTAGTTAGAATGAGGTCATGATTTCATAGGTATCACAGTTCTGAGGGTAAAAAGAAGGAAGAGCACAAAAGTTTATCAGTTCATCATAGAGCCTCGCTTCGAAGTCGCTCATTCATCGCTTGGGTCAATAAGTATAATGTTTACCCGGGCAAGGAAGACGTAAACTGATTTCCATGGCAAATGCAATGTAAATTTGAAGCAGCTTTACCACGTAATGGCAGCTTTCTGCGCTTCTCCACCAGTCATTGCAAGCCTCAAGCCCTTGAGATAAGTTGCGTGATAAAAATGATGCCATACAGGTGTGAGAAGTAAGCCAAGCACGTTATTCTTGTTCAATTGTAATCCGGGAACAGAATTAATTCATTTACGACAGAAAGGTGAGCACAAAAATACATATTACATAATATGATAGTATAATCTCAGCTACCAAGAGTCTGACGTCACTCGTAATTTTGTTTCAATGATCTGCGGACACGAAGTTGTTGTCTTTCTACAAAGTTTGTCTTTCATGAAAGATACGAAAATATAAATGTTTCAGATTTGAAAGCTATGCCGCTACACGACATTCGGATGTTTGTGGTGGATTGTACGGATCTTATCTATTTGGAAAAGATCTTTGTAATAAGCAATGTCCTTGAAATGTCTCTTACTTGTTTAAATGCTTGTTCATTTGATTGTTTTAAGATCTTATACCAGGCTTCTACTCCATTTTCACTGAAAATTAAGGAATCATTTTACATCCAGAAGATGAAGCCAGCAATCAATGAGCAGGTGAGATATGTTTCTGTTGGCCTGACTGTGTAAGTACTCATTTAATATTTTTTATTTTTTATTTTTTTTCTCCTGGCTTTGTGGCTATGCCTTTGTTTACCTTTTTTGGGTGGTCCTACTGGCTGTTGCATTTAGAATTATGCAATAGGCAGTGTTGCTATTTTAAGTGTTTAGTGACAATGGAGTAATTAGTTTATAGGTATTTGTCTCTGTAGTATGATTATAATATGAGATCTTTCTTTGAATGGGTTCAAGTGTTTTTATTTGAATTTGATTTTGCAATAATGTTTGGTAGTGATTAGCTGGCAGTGAGGATGTTAGCCAGATTTGGTTATAAATTTGTTAGACTTTTGTCAGAATTGTGATGGCATGACTATGGGTAAAGGTATACTCGAAACTAGTCGCTGATATGAAATTGAATGTTGTCTTTTATCTTGTCAATTAAGCAATGTCAATCCACTTCAAAGCATGAAATCGAACCAGCAACCAAGCTGATCACAGCATTAAATGAGAAATAAGCACACCAAGCATACCCTTCATCTATGAGCGAGTTCCTTTTGTAATCGAAAAAAAATAATAAAAGTAATGTGTGATGCAAATAGGTCGTGCATCCCTCTTTGCATCCAAGGTCAAAGATGCTGATCAATACTGACTGATAGACGCAATTTCCTCTGACAGAAAACCGTAAGCAGGGTGACAATTTGAAACCTGCAGCATCTGTGAAGTAGAACCAGCCAATAACTTGAAAAAAAAAGTTGAAAGATAGGACGAGATCTTAAGGTCTGTATTCAAGAAACATACTGGAATAAAAAAGCTTTCTATGCTACGCTCTATAACACCGAAAAAGCGAGGTGTCTAATTTTGCGCAGCCAACATGTTAACATGCATGCGTACCTGCAGATTGTAGTCTTCTTCCACTTGCAGGTATTGGTCAATCGTATTGCTTGTGATGA